>OMKY01088309.1:0-11629 GCA_900302395.1 Bregmaceros cantori | reverse complement strand
GGTTACATTTCTCCGTCTAGGGTACATCTTATGCTCACTACATTTCGCGGTGCATTGTGGGATACTTTCAGTGCCCTATATAGGGCACATGGAGAATTCGGACACCCCTACAAAATGGCGTGCGCCCCATATAGTGCCCTATATGGGGGTTAGGGGGCGATTTCGGACACAGCCATAGACCGCCCTTGTATATAGATGACTATGACTGCTCTGGATTGACTGACCATTACTAGCAGCTGTGGTATTGCACTGAAACCATTATCATCAGCCATTTTTTTGTCGTTGCACTGTGTCCGGGGCTCTAAAACCAGTCCCGAGAAATATTGACAATGGAAATAAACCTGATTTCTAGGAATAGGAATGAGAGGTTAAAGACTCGCACATCTTCATTGTCCGCCCCCGGCCCGTAAGATGTTGTTATTTCCAGTGGATTTTTCATTGTGTATTTGGCTTACCTTCTGGCCAGTTGTGCCAGATACATGCTACAGAAAAAGTTAGTGCTATTTACAGGATCCTGAAATTATAGAGTACAGGGGGCGTAAACACATTGATTTTCATCATCACTTTCATCATCATTAGCAAGGGTACTCAAAAAGTTACGTTGAACAAAACTGCAATCTTGTAAATATATTATTTTATATCAAGCAGTATGAAGTTACTTTAAAAAAAAAAAATTTAACGGTGTCTGCGCAGTTTTTCATCTTTATTAGATCGATTAGATTAACCGGAAACTAGTCGGAAACTGGTTGGAGAGATCGGGGGTAGCGATCGCAGACAAGCCATTTTAAGCATAGTTTGGGAATGCCCTGTATAAGGCTGCCCAACTAGCCTTAGAACTTATGAAATGATTGTGTTGTGATTGTGTTATTGTGTGTGTGTGTGTGTGTGTGTGTGTGTGTGTGTGTGTGTGTGTGTGTGGAGCAACACACACACACACGATCTTCAAAGTTCAACAGCCGTACAAATATTTGGATACGGGGGAAAAAAAGGATGTTGATACTAGGTGTCATAAAAATTGTTTATTTATTTTCTGTGGTTAATTATGTCAACTATATTTGCGTATTTGTTTTGGAGAATGAAACTGTCGAGACAGAAAACTTGATGACTTATTTAGTTGCAAGTAATTGAATTTTCAGTGGCATGAACTGCCATAGAAGTCATACAAAAAACTATGCTTATTGACAAGAAGACATTTTTTCGAATGGATTTTTTTGGTGCAGTGTCTTTAACCACTCCACCACCGTGTCGCCCCAGCAATGTGAGTTTTTATGAAGTTTTGTTGCACAAAATCAAATGCAGAGATTTTTACTTCTGTGTCAGGGTGAGTGTACACACGCAGGAAATATAAGTATCGATGAACATCAATGATCAATGATAATCAATGAAAAAAATCAATGATAATCGATTATTGAAATAATTGCCAACTAATTTGATAATTGATCAATCGACAGCGATAATCTCTGTTTGCACCATTCTTCCCACAAATGTGTGTGAATATATGTTGTTCCCAATGCCAGTCTCCATTCCCAGTACCATGGCCCCGGCCATTCTCTTGGATACTGAATACTGCAACACAACTACCACAGCAAGACAAACAATAAAAATAACAAGTAAGGTTGGGTGAAAATCCAATCCAATCCAATGTTATAAGTTAGCCCGGAAGAGTAGGCTCTTGGAGATGTTAACAATAAGTGAAGATAGCGAAACAGCAAAAGTTTGCTATACTGAAATTGCAAACTTTTAATAATTAATTGTCAATGAAAATGGCCGATTAATCAATGATGACAATAATCATAATGGCCATTGCACAGCGATGCAACTGCCTGCAACTACAACTGTTGCATTGGTGTGCACTGCCCCAAAAAAAGGCTACTGCACACCAATGGAACGGAACGGTTGCAGGCAGTTGCATTAATGTGCGTTAGGCCATTAGTTGCAGCCCTAGTTTAATATGAGTTTTCAGTGCTTGTTTTTTTCAAAGCGCATAAACATGTCTTCACTCATAATTCCCTCTACTAAAGCCTTCATTAATTCCCCAAACAGGCTACATACAGGCCACCAAGCTTCGGCGCCACATCAAGTCGGCCCATGCCAAAGAGAAAGCGTTCAGCTGTGCCTGCGGGGCATCCTACTCCCTGCGCCACAGTCTGCTCCGGCACCAGGCCCAATACAAGGACGGACACCATGGTAACGCCAGAGCTGCCCTCCAGAAAGTGTTTCTAAGGGAATAGTGACGACTGGGCCTCACTGCGCTGATATTAACAGTCTAGTGTTAAAGCAGGGGGTCTCAGGCTGGCCCTGTGGCGCAGTCGGTCAGACTGCTGCACCCAGCTCCATACATTCTTGCGCCTGTGGCTTAGTCTCACAGCGCACACAATTGTCGTGAGATGTCATTTTGTAGGAGTGTCTGAATACTCTATGTACTCAACATGCACCACGAAAAGTAGTGAGCATCAATGTGCCATAGACAAAGCAATATAACCGATAACGCCTTGCGATACGTTTTAAAAGTGACTTAAACTACAAACAAAGTTATACATGTACTTTTGACTTTTTTGATGATTGTATATATTATACTAATTGTGACGGCGCCGACCCTAGTGTCCGAAATCAGCCCCTGTCAATAAAATGGAAGAATGGCACTTCAATGAGTTCCTCTTCACAAATAGATTACTGAAGAACATGAATGGTTCTTCTAAGCATGCCTTCTTTAATCCACGCCTTACTGCCAGAGAGACCTCGCAGCGATTCCTCTCACATAGCTGTGCCATGTTTTGCCTGGGTAAGGAAGCAGTTGAGATGCTCAGTATTGCAGACACACAGTAAGAAACCAGACCCACGGAGCTAGTAACAGCGGGGCTGCTACAATATAAAACTGGCTAGCTACAATAGCGCTGAACCTTAATATGATGGTGAGGGCCTCAAAATATTGCCCCGAGGGCCGCAGGTGTGGGGAGGCTTACCTTTTAAAAGTTACTGATGAATTGTAATTTATAATGTAATCCCATTGCCACATTTTGAAAGTATAGCAATGGATTACTTTCAGTTACTTTTTGATGACTTTTAATTCAACCTGAATCCGATCAATACATTTTTGAATGCATTCCGGTTTTAATTTTCAATTTGGGGTCATTTTAGCCACAATAAATATGGGTCTGAAATTGGATGTGTTCTCTCTGTGTAAAATACTGCATACACATTTACATGTTTGCATCTCTATTTGTTCCAGCCATCTTGAAAATGTCAAATCAGTTCATGAGCCCAAGAGCATTAACACCCCAAATCTGGGACAAATCCATCCATTCAAAAGCTATCGCGTTAACAGGAAGTATCTGTCGAGGCTGATGCGGCGGTGGTGCACGCAAAACCATTACACCGCCTAAGTGCCGCGTTTCGGGGATCTAATAATGGTTAGCTGTAGCTCTAGTTGTCATGTAAATGTGTGGCCCTCACCGCAGCTGCGAGCGGCGAGCCAGCTAGTGCCTTGAACGTCCACTCCAGACCAGTGTGGGGCCGGCCTAAGAAGAGACAGAGGGCCAAGAACGAAAAGGATGCTCGAGGTGGAGCTACCCAACAGAAAAACAAAGAGGTTAGTAACACTGTGATCTCATCCCTACTTTTCATGCTTCCATTTTGTTCATGTATGCAATAATCACTAAAATGTATTGCACAAAACAAGCACTGTTTTTCATTCATTTGTTGAGGGAGAGAGTGAGAGTGAGAGTGAGAGTGAGAGAGAGAGAGAGGATGAAATCGGAAACTGGAATGAAGAGTTGAAGTGAGACATTGCAGAAAACCCACGGCACTGCTCGACATATGGTCCGGGGGTCACGCTCTATAACCACTCTGCCACCGTGACCCCCTTAAAACTTCACATTTTTATCGATGCATTTGACTCTCCAAATACATCCAGTGTCAACTTTTTTTTTTTTTAAGAGATGAATAAACTCACACCATGGTATACTGTGCAGCTCACCTCAGTATCGGTATCCTTGAAAATAAATTTAAAAAAAAATAAAAACTAGCTTGGCATAAGCCTCCCAATGAGTGATAAGTGTAGACCCGTTTACATCCAGTGACGAAAGTTCATATTATGAATGGGAGAATTACTTTTGCCATGGCCCACCACAGCCCTCTGGTAGCTAAGGTAAAAGTTTCTGATTGTTTATAAAAACTTTCCTCACTAATTGGAAGAATATCTCCACTCCTGTTTAATACTCTATGAGCCGTTCGTCAAATACAAAGGGAAAAAAAATCTCTACTCATTATCAATTATGGTATGCCGTCATTATCGTGAAATGTTAATTTTGTGTGTATCCACTTGCAGCAGGAAGAAGTTGATGGAGGAACCACAAACACGACCACTGACCACTCTGAAGTTGCTGTGGGACAGAGCAATGTAGCTGTGCGGGAATCCGTAGCCGAAAGGGCAGACACCTTGCCACAGGCCATCGTGTATTTGCATACAGTCGACGTTGCCGACCAAGACTGCTCTGCCTCCGCGCCTGGACAGAACACTGCCCCCGTGCTGCTGGCGTCGGTGGTGCCGGACGCAGAGGAGGTAGTGATGTCCTTCAAAGGAGGAGAGCAGTGCATTGTGGTCCACGAGCAGCCGACCTTGCCACAGCTGGTGATTCTGCAGGCCGACGACAACAGTGTGTGTTCTGTAGCACAGACAGTGGAGGTAGAGAGTGGATACTGATCAAATCAAATCAAACTTTATTTATATAGCACCTTTCATGCAGAGCAAGTCAAAGTGCTTCACAGCAGCGCAACAAAACAAAACAACAAAATTCAAAGGAACAGTTGACCCACAACCTTCTCAACCCATTAAAAAGCAATCATACACACATACCCATACACGCACGCACACACACACACACACACATGCAGGGATTGGATTTGTCAATAAAATTATAGACATGGCTTGGCACCGAAGATATACAGCAAGTGGAAACACTGGATTTATGAATGGTGTTCATTCTGTCAAACCACATACTAATAAATTACGTGTTTCATCTTCTTGAAACGATGGTTGGAATGTGAGTTGTTATGGAATTATTATTATCGTTATTTAAACCTAAAATCTGTCATTGATCCACATGTTCACAGCACTCAAGCCCAGTATGACATGACAGAGAGCATAGGTTAATTTCATTGTTGCAGTAAAATTGTTAAAAAGTTAAGTCAAGGAATATGGCTTAGGAACACAATTCGAGTCTTGCTGAAGAGCTGGGACTGACAGTGATAGCATTTTCATCCGGGCCAAGTCATTTGCTGAATGATTGTTAGGCCAGGCGTTATATCCAGGGAGCAGAAAACGGGAGGCCAGACGTGTGCAAGTCAAAGGTGTGAAAACATTTGGCCCGCTTCCTTCCAGCGCTGAATAATGCAATTTTTAGCATTTTGTTTGGTCTCATCTGAATCTTCGTTACCCTGCCACCAAGGTTGACTGGGAACTGTCTGTTTAAGGTTTTTTTTTTTTTTGCCGAGACAGAACAGCTGCAGTGTATCATGCACCCTACAATAAAACAGTCTGGCAGCATTCTCCCATTGCTCGGCTATCCCTGTGTTGTCTGTAAATGATCATGTTCAAACAGTCGGCAAGATGCAGAAGAGTAAGGGCAGGAGGCTGCAGTCACAAAGAACTGTTCACCGATCAAAGCGCCTTCAGGACACTGTCTTCTGAAATATCTCTGAGTTAATCGCATGTCATTATCTGGCATCTGTGACATTGTCATCCTGTGGCCACATACATTATGATAGAGGGATATTAGGAATCATTTCAAATCTTTGTTACCTGCGCCAAGCAGGTTATGTTTTCGGTCGCGTTGGTTTGTCTGTCAGCAGGATAACTGAAAAAGTGATGCACGGATCTGGATGAAATTTTGTGGATTTGTTGGAAATGACCAAAGGAATAAGTGATTATATGGTGCATTTCTGTAGCGTATGAGTAACATAATAGTTTGACAACTGTTATGAGTTTACAAACTGCGATCACATCCAGCAACACGCAGCAGTTGCCTCCACTCTACTGCGTGGTACCTACACAGCTCAGATAGTGTAGCGGTTAGCCCTCCGGTCTGCCAAGCTGGAGACCCGGGTTCGCGTCTGCATCTCCGGCAGATCAGGAAAACATTTATTTTTATGACTATAATCCCGCGTACACTGGTGACAAGTGATTACATTTTGGTGCATTTCTGTAGCCTATAAGTAACATAATAGCCTCTAGATGTTTTGGCATCAGTGACCCCATGGCCTTGGCGCAGGTTTGCACTCTCTGAGTGCTTCTAGTTATACTATGAGATCTGAATTTTTGTATTCTCTGTGAACTTCAAATTCAAAGCCAGTTTAACTTCAGATGATGGCTCACCCACCCAGACACACTCACAATTCACAAATAAAATGAAGAGGATGATGATAATGTCACAGTAGCAGTAAACATACCACCAGGTTTGCAAATAATGATCATTTTCATCAGCAATTAAGTAGTCATTAGAGATGACTAATAGATTAGTTTGTTGTTTGTTGTTTTACCTTTAAAATTGGAACGATTTTCAAGATGGAACTTCTTTAAAGTTGCAATTTTTGGTTGCCATATGATTGTTCACTGCCGATTAATCGATTATCAAATTAGTTGGCAACTAAATCAATGTTCGATAATCATTGATTATTCGGCTACAGCTCTACATACTACTCTTATAGTCACAGCATCTATAATGGTTATGCCCCACTCACCAACCTAATGATTATTATCTGCTCCCTGGCACAGTGGAGCAATCATTAGTATCATGCAGTAGCTGATTCAACTCAAAATGTGTACACAAGGCTGCTATGTAAGCGGTCTGGATTGGTGATTTTCAGATTAACCATTGAGATGGAAAATCAGAATCAGCATGAGTGTTACATCTCATCTTATCTCATGGACTCAGCATATAGTCTGATATTGCCTTTAAATGTACTACATCATCAACTTGCGAGAAAATGTGTACTGCAATAGGCCTATGCATGTACAGTATATCCCTAAAAAAAATAAATTGGTTAATGGTCAAGTTATGGACCAAACAAAAATGTGGCCTTAAAGCGTTGGCTTCTGGGAGTAATCCATCCCCAAGATTTGCCGCGGCGGCGGATGTCGATACTTAACTATCTTGTCTGCATGCGTGCACTCTCTCTGCGTGCAGCAGTACTTTGTTAGCATATCTTAGCGCCATGGAACCAAACCAGGGTGAAGATAGATGCAACTAATCACTTTCTATTTTTTCCTTTTTAAATCTAAAAGCTAGACTAACAAGTTCTGCACGCCAGAGTGAGTGCACGCACAGAGATGAGAGAGTTATGTATCAACTCGTCTAAGATCGGGGAAGAACATATTTCACTTGTGTTTTCCTTCAAAAACCAAATCGCTATGGATGCTGACGTTCATAGCATCACAACAACAAGACCCAGGGTGTCTACAGAACTGACATGTGGATCTGTGGGGGGATAAAAATGATTAATTCTCCTAGATAGCAGTGGTCGGCATCGCCAAAATACACAAACCATACAACACCAAGTATTAGAGTTAAAACCGACAGCAGAGACAACAACAAGGGTGATAAGTCTTGCCAAATCCCTTAAGTGGGATAAGAGTCAGTGGTCAGAGGCTGGGAGTGTCGGGGGACCAGAGTGTTTTATGTGAGAGGGTTTTTGGGGGGAGACAACAATCCATTTTTAGATGCATCTTTATCCAGACTTCATCCATAGTGTTAACATCTTGGATTAAATCAAAGTCACTTGTGTTGTAAAAGAAAAAAAAGTTTGTTTAGTTTAGTATGTTATCAAATAATCTGTTTCTCTCATGGTTTCATTTGGAGTCATGTGTAATGAAAGGGGTGGGTTCCTAAAAAGGGCTATGCTAAGCAAGGTCAGTTTAGTCGTCTGTTCACTGTTGCTCATCACCACATTTTGTTTCTATTAGTTTCGTATTTGGTGCAACTGCAATGCATTGTGGCATATTGGGGCATACCACAAATGTAGTGTACCATCCTTACACTACATTTGGCGCTGCATCATATGAGATATTGAGTAAAACTACTATAATCCACATGGCGGCAGTTCATCTCGGTATCTTTATTCATTAAAAAAAACACACACACAGTTGAAGTGAGGCGCCAACATAGCTCAATCTTCATTCATTGCTGATAAATAATTTACTAACATTGCCCACTAGAGGGCAATTCGTCTAGTTACTAGACCTTACACGTTCGCAGTCTCAGCCCATTTATTGCTCACAACATAACAAATACAACTGAGTTCATGTCAATTAAGGAGCCTGGGCAGCTCATGAGCTGCTAATAAGCTGCCCAGTTCAAGCACCAGGGCAACGGCTTATTAGACATTCAAGAACTGTCCAGGGTCCTGAATGCATGTGAACTCGGGTGCATTGTGTGCAATCGACCAAAGACCACACTTGAAAAATACCCATTCTGGTTAAAGTAAATTATTTTCTCGGTTTATCGTCCACCTTTACTATATAGGGTGCATGCAGGCTGATTACAAATTCAGACACAACTACAAAATGGCACATCCACAAAATAGTGCACTAAGTGGTTTCGAACAAGGTCAATGTTTGTAATGTTTACAACGCATACAATGGCTGCTTTCAGCCATTGCCACTTAAGTCATTATTAACATGACAAACAGGCTTTGAGCAAAAACATCTATGTTGTAACGCAAGGAAAGCAAGAGAATCAAAATAGGGCTAAGAAAAAACAGCAGAAGCTCACTTCACCAGGCACCCAGCCAACCCCTGCATAATGATCTGATACCTGCCTACATCAATCTGGCTGTGCTTTCTGTGTCTCTGTGACACCGGGGGGCGCACCTCATTGTTGGGAATGTATAGAAAGCATACCATGTCTGAGCACGTGCAGAAATAGATGACCTGTGTTTTCTTGCTCAATTCGCTCGTATTAAAATTCAAACGCAACTCGGGAGCTCCCCGCAACGACGAATCAGCATATGTATGCCTGTCTTCAGCCTGATTCAGTAGAGCTATATTCTAATCAGATTCAGGTCACATTCAAGTCACTTGACTTGAGCATTATGATGAGTGAATGTTGAAGGAAAACGCCACAAGAATGTCATACTGAAATATGTTCTTCCCTGAACTTAGCCGAGCCGATATATACCTATATTGCATCACCTTAGCCCTATAGATCCATGCCAATGTACTATGTCACTTTTATTCTGTAGACCTCTGTTCTCCCTGTGTGGGTACATAGCTGTTTTCATGTTTTCATGTATTGTCTTTGTTTTAATTGTTCTCTCCCCCTTCCCTTTCCCCTTAGCAGGTTACACTCCTCCTACCAGGCCATTGCCCTAAATAATAATACTGTTCTTAGCAAATTTTGCCTGTGACAATGAAGGTACTACTACTACTACTACTACTCCTACCCCTACTCCTACTGCTACTGCTACTGCTACTGCTACTGCTACTGCTACTAGATCAAAGTGGGGGTCAAGATAAAAACAACTATAAATCTATATCTATATAAGATTTTGTATAAATCAACTCCAAGCTAGCTATGCTAACAAGTACCGTACAAGTGCATGCACGCAATCGAGAAAGGTTTGCATCGACTTGGCTAACATTAGGGAAGCATATGTTTTCGTATGAATTTTGGGATCAGTTTTCCGCGTATTGCATGTACCACCTCGGTATGTGTCCTCTGTCCACACATGTATTTATGTGTGTGTGTTCATTCAGCATGTTACAGAAGGCCTCTTGAGATTGAATCAGCGTCCCAGTATAAACACTGTACGAGCCTGGCTGTCCAGCCGTGCTCAGTGTTATGTGTTGCGACCCATGTCATCCGCGTTTCCCGTGTCATCTCGCAAACAAGCGAGCGAGCCATTAAACAAAGCTCTTGAAATGACTCACACTGATTTGCCATGTTTTCAAACAAGGCTTGCCCTCTGGGTAATGGATGATGGGGAGATACTTCATTAAGCCACATATACACAGGGTTGGGAAGGTTACTTTTTAAATGTAATCTGTTACAGTTTCAAGTTACTCATTGGAAATTGTAATCCGTTACCCGATCAGAAAAGTAACATGACCATGAGTCGAGCAGTGCCGTGCCATCTTTGGCTTTTCTCCAATGTCCCCCACCGACTCTTCATTCCAGTTTCCGATTTAATCCTGTCACTATCTCTCTCAATAAAGAATGAAAAACTGCGCTTACACCCAAAAAATAACTGAACATAAAGTAACGTAACGGATTACTTCTGGAAAATTCAATTGAACTCATGCTGTAAATAACAATACAAAGTGTAAATATTGTTTTATTATTTTCTTGAAGGATTCTAGGACAAGTTTCTTTATTTTAAGAAAGTTTCTTAGACGCTGAAGTTATCTCCACATTCGCCAGCTCCATATTCGCTGATCGCTATTTCATTTATTTGTTTTTAAAAGCACTTGTGGCGGTGGTTGCGCATATTGACACCATGACGTTAGTACCCCTGCTACTGAAGTTGTGTTCAAAGGCTTATTATTCTAATTTGCGCTTGCCCTGCTTGCGTGACAATGTGACAGACAGTATGTGTGTGTGTTGTATTTTAAGATTTCCCCCGGGGCATCCAGCGAACGCGACAAGCGTCGTGACTAGAACTAAGTCAAGGGCTCAGAACCTGACCCTCCCGATAAATGGATCCAGCCTCTCAGCCCTCGCATCCGCCACGGCTGTTGACACCCCGGGGTATTTGCACGGGCCGACGACTGTCTAAATCCATGCCATGGTGTCAGAAGGGGGGCCCCTAGCCTAGTTAGACCCAGTTAACTTATGGATAGACACACCTCTATTCCTGGTCATGTTGACCCCGTGAGCCAGTCATCGAGACCCACTCCTCCAATGGAGACGAGTCCAGGAACCGTTTGACCTAATCCTAGTCCTACCACACTGAAACCGAAAACCTCTGGACCCCAACACCCAACGGGTCACACATGAAGCCTAGTTCCTATGTCAGCTGTTGTGTATGAATACTCCTAAATCAGTTTTTGTGCATGAATTTAGAGTCTCCATTCTGGCGCCTAAAATTGTTTCCTGGGTGTGTCTGTGTGTGTGTAGGGGTAACACGTCTAATGTCCTGACCTCGGACTTGCTGCTCCAGGCTGAGGATGACGGCCACAGCCTGGTGGAGGACCAGGAGCTTGGTCTGAGGCTTCTCACTGTTGAGGTGCAGCTGGCACATGGAGCCCAGCTCCTTGAAGGCCTCGTTGATGTCCCGCACGCGCAGACGCTCCCGGGCGTTGTTGGCCATGCGGCGCTCCCGCTCCCGCTCCGCCTTCTGCTCGGGGCTCAGGTCCTCGTCCTCGTGGATGCTGCTGGAAGATCAGAACCAGAACCAGTTTATTGATCCTAGTTTGGAAGTCATTTTCAAAAGATAAAAGAAAGATAAAGAACATAACACTATCAAAAGGAAGATTGAAATCATGTAATTGCCTATTGTGTGTACCTGGTGTGTGTGTGTGTGTGTGTGTGTGTGTGTGTGTGTCTGTTTATGTGCGTCTGCCCTCCCTGGAGCTACATCTTGCTTCCGTCAATGGTATTCCAGATTACAGGGCAAAGGTCAAACGGTGTCAGGC
>OMKY01088296.1:0-11746 GCA_900302395.1 Bregmaceros cantori | reverse complement strand
GAAAAGGGGAAATCGAAACCTGATCATTAATCCTAATTCATAATTAATTGTCATTCCTTTTTAACACATTTTAAAATATAATTTAATCCATATTAGGGGCACAATGATTGTGTGCTAACCAAGTTGACAAGATTTTTATCTTGCAATACGGCTGGTTGCCTGTGACGACACCGCTCGGCGGCGGCAGATATTTTGGTGGCGTCACATATGGTGTAGTTATACGTATACATAAAAAACTTGTAAACGGACAATGTTATTCAAATATCGTTCTCTGCCTGTTCGTCTGACCGCGATGATGCCACAATAATGTCTGCCGACGCCAAGCCCTGACGTCACCTTGCAACAGCTCTATTGTTGCTCGCCGTGAATATTTTGTATACTTAAAAAAAAATTATATCCAACTGATTTAATTGACTTATCATTTCAATAATGGTCAACTAATCAGCTATTAAAATGGTGCTAGTTGCAGCCCTAATTCCTAATAATCCATTATAAATCCTACAGCCAAAAAAATGAAGAAATGAAGGAAGGTGAATAATATTAATTATAGATAAGAAACACTCCTAAACTTCCTATTTAAAATTTTACATGGAGATGTCCTACTTCCAGTCTAGCAGTGCAGAAAGAACAAGAAGAACAGCACTCCAGGGTAAAATTGCACCATCCAACATAAGAAAATATCATACAAGCTAACCCACATGTGTAACAGAGTTTTTCACCCATCTGTTTTTCAACAATCCAGCTCTAATGTACTGAGTGGCATTGGCTACTGTTTTTTTAAGTCTTTAGTATCACTTGACCAGGATTTCACTTTCATTCTTTATTGAGATAGTGAAGAATTGAGGAGACATTGCAGAAAAGCCGGAGAGGGGATTGGAACCCTTGGCGCTGCTTGGTCTATGGTCATTTTTGTAAATGTTGTCACGCCATAATTTCGGTTGTCTTTCTCTGCTTTTTTACCTCTACTAATCCTTTGAGGCAGAGTTTTGTTGGGCCAATTTGTGCGCACTTTATATGACCATAGAGTTTTTGTGACGTGCTCTTGATTGTCACCATGATTGGTTTCAGTCTTTGGCATTATTTTATATTTGTGATCTGTGAGTTTGATTTGTCATCCATCGCAAGATGTGGTTTTGGAATCAATTGTGTTGCTCAGTTTTGTTGTCCAATTTACCCTTTCAAGACCGAAACTTGGGTTGACACCATTGGTGTATGAAATTGTAAAACTTGTGATATTTTGCTTATAAATAAATAAAAAAAATTTTAGAACAGTAGAAAATCTCCCAACAATTTGTAATAGTCATGTTTGGGGCTAAAATAAAGAAAAATAATGAATTAACAAAATAATCAAATTTATTACGTTGAAACTGCAATTATTAAAAATATCGATGAAGATGATTATTGTGAATTTCGCCGACTACCCCGCCCCACGACCACCACCCCCGCCTAGTGATGGGCAACACCGTTCTCTTAATTGAACTGAATCAGGATGAGTTAAGGGGACGGCAGGAAAGAATCTTAAACTATAAAAATCGATGGATGGCGTTCATTCTGTCGGACCATGTACTAATAAATAACTTTTTTCATTTAAATGATAGGAATATGGTTTTTAAATGCCTCGATAGTTTCCGTTGCTATTCTGTGACCTTCATCAGGAGTGGCGTCCGGTTGGCATGGTGACGCCACAGCTTTATCACTTCCTTGTGGGTGTGGCCTGACTGGGATTGCCGCCAGTCTGACCACGCCTCCCCCTGTCAGGGGGCCGTTGCAGGATAGAGTCCCAAACACGGGAAAGAGTGTAAGCTACTTCATCTTTGTTGATGGTGTTCTTGCCACGTTTCCTTATCTTTATTGCTTCTTTTCTTCGTTGAGATCTGTTGCTCTCTGTAGTGATGATCCTTGCGCTGTCCCATTCCATGATGTGGTTATTCCTTTTGCAGCGGCCCGATATGGCTGATTTGAGGTTGAAATTTAATGCAAATTGTTTTTTTGCCCGTGTGAGGCGCCCCGCTGTTTCCGTTTCGCATTCCTTTTGATGTTCCAACCTCCTTTTTTCATTGCCCTTTGTATGCGCTCTGTGACTCCTTTCACATACAGAATAGTCTCCCTGTTCTGTTTTTGCTGTCTGGTAAGTCTGCCAGACAGCACACAACACACGACAGAAAAGACAAAGGGGACACAACAACAAACAGACAGAACAGGGTGACTATTCCTTAAGTGAAAGGAGTCACAGAGTGCATACAAAGGGGTAATGAGAAAACACAACATCGCGGTGGCCATCAAACCACACAGGAAACTCAAACAGTTGCTAGTGCATGCCAAGGACAAGATGCCACCAGACAAAAAAATGCAACACAATTTATGAAATTATGTGGAACGTGAAAAGAAGCCAAATTGGAGAGACAGGGAGAAGTTTTAAAACTAGGAGGTTGGAACATCAAAAAGAAGAACAGATCTCAACGTTGGGTTAAAGAAGCAATAGAGATAAGGAAACGTGGCAAGCCCCGCAGCGGGCCGCGGTGCTCGTGGCAAGTAGTGGGATACGGTTGAGCCATCCGTCAGGGGCGGGCGGGTCCATTGGCTCTGTACCCCCCAAGTTGCAAAAGCCTATGGGCGATGGGCATCCGGGTCTGTTGTGACTCGCGACACCCAGAGGCCTCGCACAGCAGGGGGGGGGAACTCCCCATGCGCAAAAATGTTAAAATCTTTTTCTTTTCGTGTGTAACACATATTTCTCGTGTGATGGTTGCACACAAACACAAAAATGTGCACGTACATATGTGCGCGTGTACTTTTTCCAGATTATATGCCATGTAAATACACCCAACATATAGAACGAATAGATGATGTGAACAGAATATTTCTTGCAATAGACATAGAATTTGTGATGTCACAAATTCCACTATTTCAAAACGAACCAAAATCTGGGAGGACCTCAAATGCCCACTTAATGCAAATATTGTGAAGCATCGACAAAATGACTAGAGTTTTAAATGGTCTATGATTTCCAAAGCCTATTATAAAAAAAGAAACCCTTTTAAAACATGATTTTTCATGTCGCCTCAACTTTAAGACCAGTAACATTTTTTTTTCAGCTTGGCCTCAAAGTGCCACAAATGGCGATGTAAAACATAGCATAGCAAGCGTAGCACTTGGCTGGGCTGCAGCTGCTGCAAACAACTTAAGTCAACACATCCATACCAAAATATAAGGTCTACAACGATATTGCATGTAGTCCTTTGAATAAAGTCCTTCATTCACTTAGCTTCTCCATCTTTATAGTGTATAATGCATTCTGGTGGTTAGCAAACTTCGCATGCTTGTTCCAAACCAAGAACCATTTTTTTTAATGAACCATTTTGCTGAATTTGACACCCTTGTGCTAGGGCCATGAACATTTGCGTACAGAGCCAGTCTGGTGACTTTCTCGTACTTCCTCACTTGGCTATGCCCAAAGAAGGATCACTATAAGTGTACAGTTGGACTGCAAGCGTGCAACTAACAATTATTTTAGTCGATTAATCGATTTCTACAGATGATTAATCAATTAATTGATTTCATTTTTAAAATTGCAAGTTTGCAACAATTGTTAAGTCTTTCACTGCCGTGGGAGATATGCCATTTATGTTCTGTATTGCCAGGCGAAATGGCTTATTTCATGTTTTTCCCAAGGCTCACAGAATATTTTCAACAAGGCGTACAAAGTTATGCAATGGCTTGTAAATGAGATTCTATACAACCACCAAAAAAGGTGAGTCTAGCACCTTCCGTTCCAGTGATATGATGGGGCAAGTTTAGGGTACATGTAGGGGTGTTCGATCTGGCGATCCTAACCCGTCCCACGATCCTAAGCAGTAACGATCTGCCATTATGTGTAGATCGTGTGAACCGCGATTCTATTTGATATATTTCTATGCTTCATTACCGCACCCACTGCTGTCACGTCACGCTTCCTCATCCGCTTGCTTAATACACAACACATGCAGGCTGCAGCGTTCATCACAGAGGAGTTGTGTTTGGTTGCAACTTGCAAAGCGAAACTTCACGTCCATTATATGGAATTGAGTCAAACTGTGTGTGTGCGCGTGTGTATGTATGTGCGCGCGAGTGTGTGTGTGTGTGTGTGCGCTGATGTCTAAAAAGCCGGCGGGGCCATACGAGCGCGCGATCGTATTTCACCATTTCAAAACACACTGGATTAAGTTAACAGGACTTTTTGACTGATTAGGAAATGATGCGAATCAGCTTCACGCGAAACAAGCTCATTTCAACTGTTCAAGTATCCTGTGCCGCCCGCGCGAGTTAAATCCAGCGCTTTTCAAGGCGCGCTCAATGTTCCTATCCGTCTCTCTGTCCGCCCCCCCTTTCTCGCCCTTTGTTCATCTTCCTCTCCGTTCGTCCTTCAGTCTCTCTTTCTCCCACTCTCTCCGTCTCTCCCCTTCTCCCCCTATGTCTGTCTCTCTATCGCGCTCTCTCTATCTCTATCGCGCTCTCTCTCTCTGTCCGTCACCTTATATTTGTATGGATAACTTTTGCTACTAATGTAACGGCAGGTATATTCATATATTAGTTGAAACGGTTCCTCTTGACCATACCACAGAAACATGAAATGTTTCTGAGAAACTATTAATTGAAAATAATCAGCACAGCACAGATTGCAAATTCTATAATTATTATCTATTATCATTGCCTTCAACCTATATGGGGAGGTTATAAAATTGTAGGATGGGAAAAAAAACACCAGCAGAATGTGCAGGTAACCAAGATCTGACACAAGAATGTAATTTGACAGTTTTGGACCAAAAGCACATCTTACAATTGTATAAATACATTTTGTTGAACATATCACAGAACAGATATTGATGTGTTGCACGCTAACGATATGACTCAATTGACAATAAACATTTCTATATGCATAGAAAATAAACAGTACAACAGATTACACATTCCAGCATGAATATTTATTTCCACATTGTCTTCAACATTTATGGCAAGGTTATAAAATAATATACTGGACAACGTGGAAAACAAACCTGAAAAAAAAACAGGCATTTTGTGCAAGGGACATTCTGTGCCATTTGAAATGGCATGAAAACCATATGAAGTCAATATAAAAATGGAGGGCTGATGCAGACAAAAAAAAGTTCAGATTTTATGTGGCATAGGCCTACTTGGTGTGGTGTGGTAAACTACTTGGAACGCAGAACAGCGATACTGCGTCTCACCACGCTTTCGCTTCATGGAGCACAGTGCAGCTCGCCCCTGCTCCATGCATGGACCTGTGTGGGACATAGCAATTGGAATATATCTATTCATTTTGGTCTATTGAGCATGAATATGATGGTGAAACAAAAATTACCACTACAAAATCAATGCTCATCCCATGCCGATCTCTGGCAAATCATAGCGCTGGTGGCGGAACACAGACGCGTGCAAACGTTTGAAATGCAATAAAATACGATTGTGGCAATGACTGCCTACACGAGCCAGCCGCGCACAAGATACATTGCCTTCGGAAGGGCAAAGGAGTAACGTGAGTGCGTGCACGTTTACGCAACATCAAACCACAGATTAGACAATCATATTCACATAGGCTGGACGAGGCGCCCAGCATGGCGGACAACTCCCACCCCTCTGCAGTCGCACCGATCGAGATCTCTCCTCCCACGGTAGTTTTATTTTCTTCTCCGCCAGTATAGCCGTGTCTCTTGCCATGCACCGCCCAGACACACAACCCCACCCGCCTGAGGGAACACCAGCCTCGGGATAAAACATAGCACGCCGACGGGCGGTGGAACGCAGACCAGTAAAAAAAATAATAAATTATGTTTGTGTGAGCCCGACAGTATTATGCGATATCAAACCACATACAAGGCAATAAAATGCATGATTGCAGAAAATTATATAATACAATTTGAACTACTCACCATCATCGTCACTTTGTTGCCTCTCTCACGCCTCCCAAATCGTGTCTGGTTGGTGCTCTGGATGGGGGAGCAGTGGCTGACGCGCCCGGCTGGTGCCTGAATTGTTATCTATTTCTTCATAAGCTCCTTCGAAGTGTTTTTGTTCCACCATAAGTTGTATAAACTCCGTGAATGTCCGCGCTCTGTGAATGTATGCTTCCCGTAGCGCAGCACCGGGAAGTAGACAACGGTGCATGGCGTGTCCGATATAAAGACGTTATTTTTTTATCCATTGCTTGTTGGATCGAGAATTTGGTGATGGTGTCTGTTTGTGGTGACTTTTGGGTAGGTTCTACACATAGGAAAGTTAACATGTTTTTGTTAGAACATGACCTAGGTTGTCTAGATTATGAAACCACAATAAAACGGAAATCCTATTTTTTTGCAAATTAGGCGCATGTTAAAAAAACCGACTCGTTATTGGCAGGAAAAGAGTTAACCTGAAACACTGTTAATACTTATTGAGCTCTCACCATCTCCACTTATTGCAGATTGCGCACCAACATTTCCAATTTAGTATGAGTATGAGTAGAATGAGTCTACTTGGAAGAATCTATTTTTCCATGCGATCTCATAACATTGCTTTTTCACACAAGCTCAATATCTTTATTGTTTGTTTTCCTGGGTGGCTGTGTTCAACATCCAAGTGAATCTGTGTGACCATGACACTCGGAATGGTGACTGACATTGGAAGCAAAATATATTCTGGCAAAGGATGGACCACACAATGAAAAGATTTTTAACTTGGTTTTCCTGAAAAAATGGACCTCAATAAATGTGATTGGTGTGTCAGATGGCTGCAGGTATGGTCGTTGAGAAAGTGATTCTGCTGCATGCACATTTACAAGTTACAACAATGATCTCGGAACAATTGTGTAAGTGGATGTAATCCACTATTTCAGGCAAATATTACTGTAATGTAGATTACATATTTTAAAATGTAATTGTAAGGGACTACAGTTAGTAATTTTTGTAATGAGATTGCTGTAATCTGATTGCTACCCAAACCTGATTGTCATTGATCAATCAATTGCAGATCTAGTTAGGCTTGGGCAAGATAACAATAATATTGATTTGTTCGTGATATTTTAAAATATTGTCAATACCAAGTACAATATCGGGATTATAGTCAGAAGGTACCGAGGAGGCATTAGACTGCTAAGGGGGTTTTGGACTGTGTGATATTTCACAAGCCCCCCAGCAATGAACTTAATATTTTCTATGAAATTCTACATAAAACAGAAGGAATATGTGCAGTCTTCAAACGTACACCGAAAGACGTTACACGGCAATCTGGAAAAGCATACACCACAAATGTCTTTCTTTTTTGTGAGAGACCATATTCTCAGATATCGTGCTATTTCCAATTCACAATATCGTAATATGGAAATGTGGATTTCGCCCAACCCTAGATCTAGTGTGTATTTTCCAATGAAACTTGTATAGGCTGTCTGATAGAGACAGGAAGAACATTGAATATTAACCATTCTGCAGACTCTCCAAGATGGAAAGCACAAAACCAAAATATGCATGGAACGGTGGTGCAGTGGATGCTGTGACTTGGTGAAAATGGTATTTGAAATTGTGTTCATGAAACCCTGAAACATTCCAAAACCACATAATGCGATGGAGAACAAATCACAAACTCAGATCACTATGCAGACTGACTTCACTCAAAATCAAAAACTGGACGATGCGGCCCAGATTAATGTTATTAATCGGCTGGTAAAAAAAATAATTTCCTTGAATCACAAGTCTTCCCTTTTTATCATTTTGCAATTTCCTTTTAGTGTTGAAAGAAAATGCTGAAATATTAATGCAGGAACATGCATAGAGAAAGGCTAATAATGACTCCAGGAAACCAGCATGAATAAATAACCATGCTTCTCTTGGCTTCCATAGCTGTGTCGCCACATCCCTGGATGTCCATGATCACTGGCTATGAAGCAATTTTCCTGTACCATTGAAATGATGAAAAGGGATGGGATGAAAAGTCGAAGTTGGGTGGGGTAGACTACCGCGGCGGGAGACATTGCAGAAAAGCCAAAGAGGGCATGCAAACCCGCGGCGCTGTAATCACCCTGCCACCGCTCGCCCCTGGAAGGTTAAATGGTTACATCCCATTACTTTCAAATTACTTTTAAAGGTTTTAAACGTGGTTTTTTATGAAAAATTGAGGTCTATAAATGTGTCTGGTGTGTCACATGGCTGCAGGTGTGGTCGTGAAGAAAGGGCACGCACATTTGCACATGCAGTCCAAGCAAGGCCCATGAACGCGAGGAAGTGCCTTGTCTGAACAGTTTTCTGTGTTTGTCCCAACAGGGGTCAGATGATCTCCGCAGAGGACTGCGAGTTCATCAAGAAATTCGAAGTGGCGCACTCTGAAGACAAACAGGCCATACTCACCAATGAAGGCCATCAGGTTGTGCGGCGTGCTTTAAAAAAAATGTTTTCCCGTCTTCTTACGTCTATCTTTTGTCCACTTGTCTACGTTGTTTCCAGTACTGTCTGGCCTTGGCGCCACTGAATGAGACATTATTCTTAAGAGAAATATATACATTTTTTTCTAAATCATATCTAAGCAGGAATTCCCATTGAGGTATAAAACCTCTTACTTCTGCAGTCACTTCCTTGAATACGATTTTGATCAATAAGCCAAATGATGCAAGGACTGCTTCTATGATGGTGACCCAGATCCGCATCTGGATATAGATTCCTCCTCTCTATGTAACCCATACCCCAGTAGCCTTAATTGGCTGTCTCCAGGGAACATCTGGCTACTGTAGTGGCATTCAGAGACACAGTGGGATTTTGCTGAAGCATGCTTTTTCTCTAATTGTGTATCTGTGTGGTCTTCCCTCACCTGACCTCAATCGATCTTTACAAATCAGACACGACACAGCTGATGTCATAATGGCCACTGAGGAAAACTGCCCCTTTGAGCTTTCTAAATTGGGCCAGAAAACAGTTTTAAATGATAAAAAATGTCTTTGCAAGTATGTGGTAAAGACTACAGAGGGCATTGTAAAGAATCCCCATACATTAAGTAACACACCTAGAGCGGATATGGCTACCGGCATTACTGCCGCCACTGGGCTCTCACACATACACACACGCACACACACACATACACATGCAGACACAAACATTATATATTATATTGTATTAGAAATTATGTATTATTATTATAGAGCATAATACATATATAATAAGTAACATTTCGAACATTCATACTTTGTGCCTCCACTTTCTTCATGTAACTGTATTGCAAATAGGAGTTGAAATAGGAGTCATTCATAGTCCAATGATGGCACAAGCTACTGAAGCCAGCAACCTGTTGCTGCATCCCTGACTTTTGAAAGATTCTAAGATTTGCTGACCTTGAAATAATACAGAACGCCTAGGTCTGGGCAGCATGTGGTGAAGTGGGCAAGTGTTTCAAAACACCAATGGTGGTCAAGCGCAGTATCCTGCTGATGTGATGCATAAAATATGCACAGCCGTTATTAATGTGACCTGGGACATGACCTTTTGGCTAATCGCTCTGCGTGCTCACTCACACTTCATATCACTCATCTTCTTTTATTCTCTGCTGCATTCACCGTCACTCTGTGTCTCTTCCTTATTGCATGCTCAATCCCAATATGACGTGGCATCATCAAGCTACAAAATAATCTTGAAAGCAAACTGACTTGCCATTGCACACCGTGTCATGTTTGCCTTAATCCCGCTGCGGGAAAATGAAATAAAATAAAAAATAATAAAAAATTAAACGTGTTAGCCTAGTAGGTCGAGAGGTGATTTCACGGGGTAGCTTTCAGTTGCTATAGCTAATCCCAAGAATCAATTAAAAATAAATGTTTTTGTTAAATTATTACAACATGAATGTCCATATCTATATATGATTTTCAATCAGTTTTGCAGTAAAATGTCAAGCAACCCCTTAGAACGTTTAAGCATCTCCTAAGTAACTGCACTAGAAATCTGTAGGCCACTGGGTAGGTTGTATTGGAATTGAACAGTCATTGGAGATGGTTCTCATTCTTACCATCTCCTGTAAATCCATTTCCAGTGTGCGAAGACCTTTCTCAACTTGATGGCTCACATCTCCAAGGAGCAGACGGTGCAGTACATCCTGACACTGATCGATGATACTTTGCAGGTACTCCGTTTCAAAGTAATCTCTTTCCCATTTAAGTGCCCTACAATAACACATGCTCCTTCTGTTTGTTGTTCCAACATGGATATTACTACTTTCAGCGCATCAGGGCATACATTTCTTTTTTTTTCTGGGTGCAAGATTATGCAAAATTCATCCCATTAGGATAGAATTTGGCAGGCACAACGGACAGCAACTTCGTTTTTCAAATTTTCCCTGTAATTTCTATTTCATGATGCTCCACAAAGCTGCAAAAAAAACATCTTTATTCCGATGTATTGTTATGATTGATATGACGGCAAAGTAATTGATGGGAGTCATGTTCTGTTACTTTTCTCGTACAGTGACGTTGTGTTCCTTCAACTCACAATGATTGTGTACCATTACACCCTTATTGGCACACTGTCATTAAAATATGGTATACAAATAAAGACACATTGCAAAATGACATTGCAATGGACAATAATTCATGGACATGCGATGACAATGTAACAATATAATAGATATACAGTACAGCGGCCATTGCCGAAATCCACGAGTTGTATGCATAAGACGGCTATGTTCGTCTTGGCGTTTTATCGCTCTGACGTCACTATGAACATCCGGGCTAACCCCTGAGATGAAATCCAAGCTCGCATCATAAAGGAAACAATGTAAAAAACACTGTTGTGCACGTGGAATATGCACGCGAGTGGCCGTTAAGTCATGCAGCGCAGGCAAAATAATACATAGATAATATAGCCTGGGAGCTGTGGAGCCCACAACGTTCTCCCCACGTTGGAACGGCACGCGCTGTCAATCCCACCCCTCCACGCGAATCTCCGCATTCGCCCGGTGCCGCGGTTCAATCGGACCCACCCCCCCACGCACTCGACCGGACCCCCGGTTCAATGGGATTCGCCCCGCACAACCGTCGACACCAGCCCACGGCTCCCCAACCACTACGTTCTATGGGAGGATTGTGAATGAGAGAAGGAGAGAGGCGGACACTTCACTACGAGCGCCGTCCGTTTACTATAGCGTGTGGGCGCGCATGTTTGTGCGTGCGCTCATGGGTGTGTGTGCACGTGTGTGTGCGCGCGCGAGTGTGCGTGCGTTCGGTATTTATACACGTGTACATCATTGTGTGTGCGTGTATGTGTCTGCGCGCGCGTGGGCGCGCGTATATGTGTCCGTAAACACACGTATATATTATACACACACACACACACACACACAAACACACAAACACAGACAAACATACGTGACGTTTGAGGTAATTACGGCCACCTGGTGTGGATTTGAATGAAACCAACATCATGATAAAAACCTTCAGGATGTTCTGAAGACATTGATACCAAACTCGAGGGGGTCTGATTGATTTTTTTAGGTCCAGAATGAAACAATTCACAAAAGTGCTCATATCTCCTAAACTAAGTTTCAAGCAGAAAAAAAACTGCTTTTTTGCCTCTGATCGTTCCTTCATATCTCTGAAAGAGGGATGGTTAAAGGCATATTTTCTTTTTCTGGTTAGAGTATAGAATCTCATCTACAAAATGTGCCATAGCGCGTTCTCATAGATGTTGTAGAACATATTTTGTGGGCTCCTGAAAATGCCTGAAAATGGCCCCGAAAGCTCCGG
>OMKY01088292.1:0-10664 GCA_900302395.1 Bregmaceros cantori | reverse complement strand
GTAATACAGTTTGAGTTAATACATATGATTGAATAATATGAAATCCACTGAACCTCGAAGGATTGTGTTTCGAGGGTGTTCCTTGGAAAGGGTCTACATCAGTCTGGATGCACTATGCTGGTAAGTTGTGGATCAGAAATGCCTTAAAGGGGTCCGCGTTGGCCGAGTGGTTATGGCCACCGCACTTAACACGACCCCATTCATGTTAGTGGCGCTGCGCCGTCTGCAGTGTCGCGAGTTCGACTCCGCTCGCCGACTTGTCTGCAATGTCTACCCCCTGATCTCTTCAACCCAGTTTCTGACTAATCCTATCCAATAAAGATGGAAAAACGGCGCTGACGCCGGAAAAAATAACTTAAAAAAATAAAACAAAAAAAAACAATAATGAACTAACTCAACTCAACAGATTTTTATCTAGCGCCAAAATCGCAGCCGAAGCTGCCTCAAGGCGCTTCACAAAAGTGATTACGTTTTTAGAATTAGATTTAAGGAGTATAGCAGCTCTTTACCTAACTACCCCCCAACCTTGATTTCCCAGTTAAGGACAGTAATTTGGGGTTGTTTACAGAACTCCTTTAACGGAGGACTGGAGAGAAGAGGAGAATTGAAATTTTCACTCAATCTCGGCCTAGTTGAAGAAATAACTACTGCTTTGGAATTTTTTGTTGTTGATGTTAGTTCATTTTGGTTGATTAACAGAACTCCTTTAACAGAGGACTGGAGGAAAGAGGAGATTAAGATTTTCAATCAGTCTCAATCTTGGCTAGATGAGCCGGTCCCTACGGATAATAGACGTACATTTAGGTAATAAAATCAGATTAAAGGTTGTCAATGTGAAAACTCCTTTAATGGAGGAAAAGACATTGACTGACCCTCAACAGAACTGACCGGAGCCTCTGGAGGAAGCTGACCCATGTTGGTGCACAGTCTGCTACAAGCGGAGAAGGTGAACTACGACGACTCAAGATGACTTTACACAAGTAACTGTGACAACACAGAAACACTTGTCTCTGCGTACATTAAGCGTGTGACACCAGAGCACTCGACGCGAACAGAACCTGTCCTCACACTACCAGCATCCCCCCGGTCCCCCCGGTGCGCGAGCCGTTCCCGCGGAGCGCGATTCGGGGGAATAATCCATCACGCCTCACGCCGTGCACTCGTGGTAACCCTGGAGGGAGGGGGACCTCGAGGAGAGGTGGGAGTCGGGTGGGGAGAGGTGGGGAGCTAACTGACAAATTAGCCCCTGAATAGCCGAGAACCGCATCTGGTGTGGCCGGACTTCTGCACACACCACTCGCGCACGACTCCCTCACACACACGCACACTCGCGCACACACACACGCACACACACGCGCACACACACGCACGCACTTTCTCTCTGTCACCTAGTCAAGCATATCCAGCCTTAGGCCAAGTATTAATTCCCCTCATTTACAAGCTGTTCATTCAACATCGCTGCGCAGAAACAGATTCGGAGCTTCCCATATCACATTTAGTTTCATTTGTTTTTATCAAGAATTGGTGATATCATTCTGAACAGCAAGAGGGTCAGCAGTCTTAAGCTTGGCGTACACTCGCTGTGCGTTCTTTTTTTAATCGCGTCCAAAGCTGCTGCTCACACGGTGCGAGTGAACCGCAGGGGTTAAAAGTTTGCAGCTCACGACTCTCTCTCTCTCACACTGTACGATCGAAGTGAATCATTGGCTGTGTCCGAAATCGCTCCCTATCCCCTACTCCCTACCCCCCCATATAGTGCACTCACTTATAGTGCACTCAACAGCAACGGCCGAGATTTCGGACACTAGAATTGGCGCCGTCAAAATTATTATAAAATATAATTATAAAAAATATAATTATAAAATTCAACAATCATCACAAAAAGTCTGAAGTACTTACATTTATAACTATGTGCCGCAGTCGGTCGCTATTTCCTCCCGTCATTTTTAAAACGTCTCGCAATGCATTATGGGTTATATTGCTCCGTCTAGGGTACATCCGATGCTCACTTCATTTCGCGGTGCATTGTGGGATACTTTCAGTGCACTATATGGGGCACATGGAGAATTCGGACACCCCTACAAGATGGCATGCGCCCCATATAGTGCACTACATGGGGCGATTTCGGACACAGCCAGTGACTATTTCAGACACAGCCTATGCCGGTCTATTGGCTGTTCGACAAAAGCAAATACAAGAGTATATGTCCATAGATGACCCTGTTACGAGTGTTATGAATATACACACATAAACACACGCAGACATAAACACAAAGACACAAACCCCGGCGAACAGATAGACACAGACACGCACAAACACACAACGACAAAGACACAAACACACGGACACACGCAGACACAAAGAACAGACACAAAACACACAGGCATTAACACAATCATTCACAGCCACAAACACACAGACACATGCTGACAAAAACACAGACACACACACACAGACAGACTTAAGAACACAATAACACACACACACACACACACAAACAAACAAACAGACACAAACACACACACATACACAATAACACACAAACGCAGTCACAGATGCACACACAAAAACACACACAGCACAGACAGCGATACACAGACACAAACACAACCGTACACACAGACGCACAAAAACACACACACACACACACACACACACAAACAAACAAACAGACACAAAAACACACACATGCACAATAACACACAAACACAGTCACAGATGCACACACAAAAACACACACAGCACAGACAGCAGTACACAGACACAAACACAAGCGTACGCACAGACGCACAAAAAACACACACACACACACAAACAAACAAACAGACACAAAAATACACACATGCAAAATAACACACAAACACAGTCACAGATGCACACACAAAAACACACACAGACAGACATAACACAATAACACACACACACACAGACACACAAACAAACAAACAGACAGACACAAAAACACACACATACACATTAACACACAAACACAGTCACAGATGCACACACAAAAACACACACAGCCCAGACGGCAATACACAGACACAAACACAACCGTACACACAGACGCACAAAAAACACACACAGACAGACATAAGAACACAATAACACACACACAAACAAACAAACAGACAAAAAACCACACACATACACAATAACACACAAACACAGTCACAGATGCACACACAAAAACACACACAGCACAGACGGCAATACACAGACACAAGCGTACACACAGAGGCACAAAAAAACACACGCAGACACAAACACACACAGCGCCGCAGGGCTTGTCCCTGTGACAGCCTATCAGTCAGGAAACAGAGGGGAGAAGGAGAGAAAGAGAGAGAATGGGAGGGCGCGAGGCGCGGGCGGCTAGATTTAGTCTGTCAGTCACAAAAGGTCAAAGGTTACGTTGAAACCCCAGATGCCCAATACACACACACACTCACACCCAACACACACAGATGCTCAAAGACTAAGGTTTTGTATCAATATATACCGACCAACGCGCTCACATCTCACACACACAGACACACACACACACACACACAGACACAAACACTCACTCAAACAGTGTGTTTTTTTTTTCCTTTTCAAAGTGTATCAAAAACAAGGTCGAAC
This sequence comes from Bregmaceros cantori, assembly GCA_900302395.1. Lineage (NCBI taxonomy): Eukaryota > Metazoa > Chordata > Actinopteri > Gadiformes > Bregmacerotidae > Bregmaceros > Bregmaceros cantori. Next base: position 7,043 of record OMKY01088292.1, on the reverse strand, counting down.
TTTTAGGGCAAACCGCTGGACAGCTTCACAGAAAATGACTACGTATGGTGTGTGTGTGTGTGTGTGTGTGTGTGTGTGTGTGTGTCACATCTTTGTCTATGTTATGGTCTGTGTATTTGTGCGTCCGTGTGTTTGTGTGCCTGCATGTGAGCGCTAACAAAAAATGTGAGTGACGTTCAATAGACACGGCCACATAACAAGTACTAGAGAGCAGTGCAGACCGTCGGCAACAGTAGTGAAAACCTCTTTGCTTTATGCTGGCGTAACGCTGCACATTTTTGCAAATCCCCAACGAAAGATTTCAACTTGTAGCAGAATCCCCCGTCGTAACTCCAAATCGGCCATCCTACGTTGCGAAGTGAAACTGTCTTGCGACCGAAGATAGCCCACGAAAAATATCAAACTGTCAGATATTCAACGACGAGCAACAAAATAAAATGATGGGCTAGAATCCCGCAGGGATGGTTTTGGGTGATTCTTTATCGGACAGCTTGTCACAGGTGGCGCTCTTGCGCCACTCACTATTGCCTGGGATTTGCGGCTAGAGGGCGCTATGTCCTTAAGGCGCTGGGCACCGTCTCAAGCGGAAGTCACGAGGAAGTAATGCTAATGCTAACGTCTAGCACCTGTGACTTCTACTATTTAACCAGCAGGCTTCCTCTCGTTTGGCCTGCTGGCATTATCTTGGATACCGAGAGGCTGAGTATCTTTTGACTTCCACTCTAGTTAATATTACTCCGCCTCTACCCATGCGGTTATGGGTTTCGGCCGGCAGTCAGGAGTCTATGTGTAAACACTAACTTTTACTCCCGTCTGTTGTGCGTAGCTCTCTCTAGCAGCAAACTTATAACATGCGACTCAAAGACGTTCCGTAGTCCCATCTCCGGGGCCGGCTAGCCATATGATTATATCACTCGGTGAGTTGTGGCCATCTCGAGCCACGGATACACTCGTACGAATGCCATCTGTGAATATGATGCTAGCTGGTTCCCCACGGAGTCGCAATTACGGTTTGTCTGTCTAGAGCTAAATCATTCTCGTGAGTCCAATTCCTACTCACGTTATTCGGCCAGTATCTCTGGCGTACTGTGAGAGTTCCACAACACTCTCCTTGGGCTTAACGCCCAGTTGGCATTGTATCCAGTTCCACCAAGCACGCACCTTTAACATGCATCCACACATTCCAACTCCTATCTTGCGTGTTCAATTGTAGTGGTAAAACAACTACCACCAAAACACTTTCCCCAGCTCCTCCACGAGGGGGCGCTTGCATTACACTGGTGTCAGAAGTGGGATGCCGAGCCGCACGCAGTGGGGCTGCGGGGGCCGCTCGGGCATCGCAAGTCGCAGACTTGTTGGAGTGGAACGGCCACCGGGGCGGTGGCCATGACGGGGGGAGGCAGTGTAGTGGATCCACGCGCGGTGCATTCTGGGACGCCACCGTTGGCGGCTCTGCATGTGCCTACACGCCTCTATATGAAGAGTCAGAACGAACTTGACAATGACTGGGCTCAGTTATTGTCGACCCGAGTTCCTCTTTCCGCAGCTCCTCCACGAGGGGGCGCTTGCACTACAATATTATAGAATATAGGAGGTCAGTAATGTTATTGAGTGGGAGTGACGCTAGTCTGTATACCTGTTTGGTTTTATTCAGCGAATGTTCGTGTTCTTGTCACACACACACACGTCACAATATGTACTCTGTGTAGGGTGGATTGCCCTAATGTGGACCACTGCCTAACGTGGGACACCTAAGCTCCAGGGGCTCAGGCTCCTCCCTAAATAAAAAGAATGTCAGTGAAAATTTGGCAAAAACAAACTATGGTAATGTGTCTCACATTAAGTTCAACTGTTCAACACTACATTTCACTGTCCCACATTAGACAACTGACTGTACCGCATTAGGAAGTTGCAAAAAGTGGCCCACATTAGGGCAATCCACCCTATATATTATCTATATACATTTTGTTTGCATATGATAAATATTCAATCCATTGGCGTTGAGTCGAGTTTCTGAATAAAAGTAATAAGGAGCTGGAACTAAAAGTGCAATTTAATGGTAACTGGTCTTCAGACTAAATGTTAAGAATGTATGGATGTCATTGTATTGAAATTTTAAATGTATTGAAAATGTACCAATACTATATTGGAAATGAAGTCAAATGAATGAGAGTATCTTTTACATGTGACTAACCAGCTGGTAATAACAGTCATGACTTTGTAAGGTGTCACTAGCTAACCTACATTTCAAATGAATTCCCTTGCCAATTATCACACTGCGTATGAAGAAAGACTGATGAAAATAGACTCGGATCAGTTGATGTGTGTTCCGCTTTTAGAAAGACAGGAAGCCGTTACCCGCGCGCATGCACCAGCGTCTGTTACGAAAGGAAACTTCTCTGCTTCAGCATCGTGATGAATAAACACTTTTCACAACTTCCTCCTTCGTGACGTCGGCATTTGAAGGCTAGGTTGTCGGTCGGCGGAAAAGTTTCAGTCTATGTGTTTGGCATGTGGTGGTGGCATGACACCATGCTGACTTTGCTGTCCGTGCTGGGCATTCTCTGCGGAGGAGGCGTTGAGTCTGGTGAGAAAATATTTGGAGGGCCTTATCTGCTGAGGAATATGGAGAACATGCACTTTAGAATAATGCTAGGTTTCCACAGCAGAGTATTTTTTTCCTGTACGTCACCCGCAGCGCCGTCCGAACTCCGTGCAAAAAACAAACGTGTTGTCACCGTCGTGCTATGCTCCACATCAGTGAATGACGGACGGACTCCGCACGGAACATTCCCGTACGGGCCAGAAAATCATTTATTCTGATTTTTCCCGCAGGCACCGTCCGGCGGGAAGGGCGGGTCCGTGACTTCAGTGATTGACAGCAGCGTGTGTGTGTGTGTGTACTCCCGACTCCCTCGCACGCACACACACAAACAAACACAGACACACACACACAGATACAGACGATCTGCGCCGAACGTCCGCTTGGGTCCCCACTCCCCACCATTTTGTAACACATTTTATTTAAAATATAAAGATGAAAACAAAAACCCAACCGTTTCAATGTTTTAATGTCTTCCAGACAGTGTGTGTGATCCATCCAAACCAAATTACCTGGTCAAAAAACAAGAAGGGAGAAAGATGGAAAAAAAAAATGAGAAAAAGGCATTTCAACCAAAGGCGCGTGCAATACCACGTTCGTCCACCAGAGCGCCGCATTCCGTAGTGGTGTACTGTGGAAACCGCTGTTTTTATCTCAGACGGACTCCGTCCGGGAAATATTCGGACGGCTCTGCGGGTGACGGACGGGAAAAAAAAATACTCTGCTGTGGAAACCTAGCGTCAGTTTACCACGTTTTCATTGCATCTAAACCCGTATGCGGCAGATCAGCACGTAACTCCCTTCACACTTCCACCCGTCAGATAAACAGTCCAACCGAGTGGTTCAACACGGAATTAATTCAAACTCTACGACATCCAAAACGTGCTCGGATTACAATTTTTGAACGTGAGGTTGGTGATTTGCAGGTAAGTATAAAGTACACCAGCAGACTAATTAAATATGGTTTAAGTCTGTGAATGGTGTTATATGTGTGTGACTGAACGCCGGCAGACCAGCCCGCGGCACACAGAAAATCACCCGCAATGCATATTGGGTGGATAAGAAATGTAACATTCATTGCAATTTTGGAGGTCCCCAAAGTTAACATTGTTTAATGTGTTGTGGGTCAAGATATAGAGGTCCACAGAAAGTGGCTTCAAACTAGTAGGAAAATCATGCAACCAATTGATCATAGGCATGCCCGTATTAATGCAGAAGCGGCAACTTGGAAACTCGGAAAAAATTGAAAAAAAATGTAACCAATTAGTCGGCGAATAACGCCAACTAATCGACTACTAAAATAGTCGTTTGTTGCAGCCCTAGTGCTGAGTAACTTAATTTTGTTATAAATATATTTGTGGTCATATAATTGATTAAATTCAGTTGCTAAGAGAAGCAGTAGCTGTAGTCATATTCCAAAAGAGATGAACACAGCCCGTACACAAGGGAGGCAGTAGATGTTGTGGCCACTAGGCCACAGCAAATGATTAAGCTCAAGTTTTTACTAAATTCATGATCGGTGCTGCATTTTTAAATTAATTAATATAGTTATATTATAATGTCATGTGTATGTTTTGTCAATGAGAAAAATGAAATGAAACTGATAGCTTCCGTATTTACTGAATTTTATTACAGTATCGTGCAAGTTTGTACAGTATACAGTACTGCCCTCTAGGCAGACATAACTCTCGTTCAAAACAAATGCTTTGGCGAACGGACGGGGTCCGTGAGAAGGGGTGATCCAACACGCGGCAGCCGCCACCTGTCGGCCTGGATCAAACCTGCAACAGCAGGCGCCACAGCCGCGAGCCAAGCTTTTGGAGAACTTCGCGAGGACGCTCGATCTGCAGACGAGACTGTGGGGACAAGCACGCCGGCATAGGCACCACCGGAGGAGGCCCTCGACCCATGAGGGTAGGAGGACCCCGGCCCCAGCCTGGTTGTCAACTCTTTACGTCAGCTAGCTGGTGCCCAGAAAGAAATCATGGGAGTAAAAAATAGAATATCTACTCATAGTCATCCAAATAGTTACTCAAGTAAAAGTAAAAAAGTACTCCACGAAAAAGTTACTTAAGTAGGGAAAGTACTGAGTAACTCTTGGTAAAATTTTGAGCGAGGGAGAGAATGCCCGAGAGAGAGACGGAGAGAGAGAGAAGGCGCCCGAGAGAGAAAGAGCTACTGGGAGGTAGAGAGAGCGCCCGAGAGAGAGACCAAAAAAGAGAGTCCGAGAGAGAGAGTGCCCGAGAGATATAACGCCAACATATGTCCCAACAGTTTCCAACAGGTGTCGCTAAAGGCCAAGTAACAAGTAACAAATTGCTGACGTCTCAGTAAAATGTTTTTTTTCTCACCTCAAATTTACGTGAGTAAAAGTAGAAAGTAACTAAAAATGTACTCCAAAAGTAAAAAAGTACACACAAAAATTGTAACAGAGTAATTGTAATGCGTTACTGCCCCTCTCTGTGAGCGGATGATCACTATATCCGTGATCACCATAAGCGGATTCCACTGTACTGACAGCTGTAACATGCACATACATACACATGCACTTTAGAGCTGCAACCGATTGATCGATTAATCAATGATTATCAATTATTGAATTAATCGCCAGTTAATTTGATAATCGATTAATCGAGAGAGATGAATCGCTTCCTTGTTTGGTCTGTCCCCCTCTAAAAATGTGTTGACTATATGTTGTTCAACGTTCGCAATATCAAGAACGTTTTAGGTTGATAATCCTTCCGATTTTGCGCACCTCAGTAGCTTAGTCTTAAGAGTGGTATGCACTACAAAGCACACATATCATGCCATGATGGCGCAGAGAATCATGGGTTCGCTCCCATCATCGACAGATTTGCCGCATGTCTCCTCCCCCTTATTCACCCCTTTTCGACCCAATTCTGATGCTGAAAATGGTACGAATGGGCTGCAAAAAAATACATCAAGAAATAATTGTTCCGATTTCAAAGAAAAACGTAACCGATTAATCAATTAATTGTCAGTAAAAATGGCCGCTCAATTGATGATCAAAATAATCGTTAGTTGCAGCTCTAATGCATTTGTTCCATTCTATACAAAATAAAATGAGAATCACACCTGACCTTCACATGGAACAGTTACCGCCTCTATCTAGGCCTGTATACACACTCACACAATTTTACATAACTTAATAATAATCTATCGTATACATCTGAAGAACATGCGAGTGTGCTTGCATCATTAGAATGTGTGCACGAGGCTGCCCCCATTTACATCAACCTAATTCATATTTCCTGTTGCATAATGCATGGATGGAAACAAATTAATAGCTGGAATTAGCTTGGCAAACACCTGGGAAATGCCTTGGTGCTCGTGCACACTACAGAATGTCGAAGTTTGTGTTATTGCAAAGATTGCCATTTGCAAATCAGCCACCCGCCGCAAATTGTTTATTTATTGGAGGCAGTCAGCAAAGGTAAGAAATACATTACTACACGACACGCGACAAGGGGTGAAACCCGTGTACAGCAGTATTTATTTGCTGCGGAAGCGTCTTGCTTGATTCATAAGCGTCACAATCGCCCACTCTTTGACTGTGTCGCTGCAGTCGTAAAAATAATAGACTGTTATTACTTAACTCAACTTTTGGAAGTTGAGAAAATTTGATTCCTGAACTCAACTCATCCTTTATTCATAGAGCATATTTATAAGTGTTGGACTAAATATAATGGAACACACCACTTGACTTCAATTTTTATTGAATATGATTTTCTGCCAGAGATTTGCCATTAGCGGAGGTAATAGATTGTGGTACCATGCAAGTATTTTAAACTGCTTGACCAAAATATGTTCTCAAAACAGTACATATGTTCTCAAACTATATAGTTGATACTTAACATTTTCTTATAATATAAGAAACACCTGACTATAAGGCGAGCTGTCAATATATTTCCTATTAAAAAAAAATGTTTTCATTATATAATGAATGAATGAATACCATTTATTTAAGGACAGAGTCATTAGTAATTGCTAAACTGGTGTTGTGCAGTGGTAAAGTAACAGTCAGTGTTTGTACTTGACAAAGCGTCGTGAACCACACAACATTGCTTTGAAGTCAGTAAATACTACCAGAATGAATACATATGTTTGACTTTCTCTCAATAAAAATATGTTGAAAAAAAAGAAAGAAAAAGAAAAAGAATGAATCCATATATAAGATGCACTGCACTATAAGCAGAGATGGGCAGTAACGCATTACATTTACTCAGTTACAATTATTTTGTGTACTTTTTAACTTTTGGAGTACATTTTTCATGAGTTACTTTCTACTTTTACTCAAGTAAATTTGAGGTGAAAAAAACCTACTTTTTACTGAGATGTCAGTAAAAAGTACTCGTTACATTAACTCTGCCTTTAGCGACACCCGTTGGGAACTGTTGGGGTCATATGTTGGCGTCATATC
>OMKY01088274.1:0-17954 GCA_900302395.1 Bregmaceros cantori | reverse complement strand
ATAATAATAATACATTAAAATTAATAACAATAATAATAATAACAATAATAATAATAATAATAATAATAATACACAGTAGTAAACAATAATATTAATACTAATGATTATGAATAATAATAATAATAATAATAATAATAATAATAATAATAATAATAATAATAATAATAATAATAATAATATAAATTATTTGATTCAAAGAGTACTCCAAAAGCAACACTTTCCCAACTCTGACCATAAAAAAAGACAACACAATTCACAAAAAGATAACCCAATTCACGTTAAACGTTCATACATTTGCTATTATTTATGTTGTTTTGTTGTAAAAAAGATAATAATAATAATAATAATAATAATAATAATAATAATAATAATAATGTAATAGTATGTATGTATGCATGTATTATTATTATTATTATTATTATTATTATTGTTATTATTATTATTATTATTATTATTATTATTATTATTAGTATTATTATTAATCATTATTATTATATGTGGAATGCGAAACAATAACACAGGCTGTCACGTGGCGTCAAACAACGTCAGCATGCATCGTGACGTCAGCTGAGCAGCAGAGCCCCCGGAGCAAACATGGCGCCTCCTCGGAGAGTGCTGCACCAGCCCCGCCACTAGACCCGCGCCTACTCCGGCAGACCCTCGGGAGATACCCCGCTACATCCACTGACACCCTACGGACCACCATGCTGCGTGCATAGGCCGTCCCCCCGCCGAGCCATGCTCGCCGAGGTAAGTCGCCGAACCTCGGGAGGGAGAGTGAGGGCGGCTGCTGCTTTGTGCTGGCGCCGCCTGCCGGGTGACAGCCCCCGGTTAGCTGTCAGTGTCACCCGGGCGAGGCCAGCCGTTACCCCGGCCTCGGTTCACTGGTTTCGCCCGGTGCGCGTACGGACGTCCAGCCGCAGCGTAATGGCTGCCACGGCGGTGAACGTGGGGATGCTTTTTCAGCTTGTTGGCCCGCACCACAGCGGAGCGCCACAGGTAAACAAGGCGGGCTTAGGCTGGTGTTGATCGGCCAGGTGTGGACGACCATCTCCCTGACGTGGAATCAGAATCGGTATTATTCGCCAGGCTTGTAATACACACAATAAACATCCAATTGGGATCGGGCACAAGTAGATAAATAAGGCTAATAATTAAATCTGTGATACAGTGCCATAAACGTCTCCAAGCGTCGGGGGATGGACAACGCAGGTATATTATATATATATATCCTTATGCAGGATGGAAACCCCCGGACTTCTTGCTCTGGTGGGGCCAGTGGACTTGGATGATGACCACGCGTTAAATAAATACACAAAATACATAAACAAACAAATAAACAACGCATCTACTATGAATGTTTTCAATTGCATATCTAGTCTATGACAGTAGCATTCTGATTTCACTAATTAGCATCATATTTCACATCTTCCTCCGAGGTCTCGGTCCAATTCGAGTCCTAAACATTAATGGGCATTGCCGCACCATCGTTTTTCGTTATGTTTCAAATAGTCTTGGTCAACTTCATGGTCCAGTTTACACATTCCATGCCTTCTAGGAACACTGGCAGTGGTAACACTAATACTCCCATTGGATAGCCGCCTGCAGCCCGAAGCTGTACGACTTGGGAGTATCAGTCCACCTTTACTCAACAGCTTGATGTAATTACATGTAAAGCCGAGGCTAGGTCTCAACTGAAATGTGTTACATATTGACATCACAATGTGTCAATCCTAACTCGGCCCAGCGACGTGTGGAAAAAGGAGCGTGTCCTCTGACCCATTTTTTTCATGTTTTGCTATTTGTTTATTGCTAAAAATATGCAGTGACCCTCCGTATCCATTTAAAACTTTGACTGCCAACCATTTTTATAGAACGCTTACAAAATGTATGCTTAATTACATACAGTTAAAATGGCAAAAGGTGAAAATAAGTTCTGAATGCACATTTTCATAGTGTATTAATATTAGTTATATTATAATATATGCTATATAATATATATTATATTAATAATAATAGTCATTATCGTTTCATCGTTAATTATAATAATAATAATAATGTGATGATGGGGCTAAGGGCGTGTCTTATACGGAAGGCAGTGTTACAGATTATGAAATAATAATAAATAATAAACAAAATAATAATGTGTAGGTGCTGTGATTTGTGTACATATTTTCAATTTTATTTTAACCCTAAATTAGAAGTGCATGTGTACAGAACAATGCCTAATGATGTCACATATCGCTCGGAATAACATCCATACAGTGGTAATGTGAACTGCCAGCCGAGCATAGCCTAGCATGCTAAATAAAAATGTATCTGCCCTTATCGGTGGAGATTATCACAGATAACTGATACATATCAGACACCTAAAATTGGCCGATAATATCGCCCTGCCGATTATCGGTCGGGCCCTACTGGTAAATACATCTGTCTATTTTAATCATTGACATCCCTAGTAAATTACTTTAATACTGAGTCATAACAATATGGTCAAAAGTCCAAAAAAGAGGAGTTTAGGTTAGGAAAAGTGATGGGACAGCATTCTCTGTTAAGAACCAATGACTCACTTTTCCTGTGGAGGAATGCAAAAATTATTTTGGATTTGTACAGACGAGAGCGTCTATTGTGTCCTACTTGTGGTCTGTCATCCCCTTCCAACCCCCTTCTAGAGGCGCAGATCCAGTGTTGTTCTATCTGGGGTAGAGTGCGGACAATTTGGAGGGACTTTATGTGACCATAAAGTTTTAGAGATGTGCTTTTGATTATTGTCATTATTGGTTTGAGTGGCGGCAGTCTGCAAACTTTTATCTCTGTGATCTGTGAGTTTGTGATTTGTCATCCAACGCATGATGTGGTTTTGGAATATTTCACACCGTTGATTAAACACAAGGAGCAAAGACGACATGCCACGATAGGCGTCATGTGTCATATGTCAACCCCTCAGTTGCATTGACATGTGACCCTCAACTGATGAGCGCACAATTCTGGACAGGAGGAGTCTGGCTAAAAAGCCCATGTGGTGTTGTATGCATTTGACGTGTAATTGACGTTTTGATGTACTTCTCTCGATGTTTCGAAATGCACATTAGCAGTCATACTCATTAGCATAGCTTTTTAATTTTAACTAACGGTTTTAGTTTCATGCTTTCCGGTTAGCAATCTGTATTAAACAAGTTTAATACAACAAGTTTAACTTATATTAAACATGTTTAATATAAGTTAAACATGATAAGTAGTATCCAATTGTACAATCACAATATAATGCTTATGAAATATTTGTTCGTCTTCATCTCCTCAAGTAGGAGTCACTATATAACAGAACATCGCATAACTTTCTCCTATCTGGAGTCGTAGTCAAACTGTTAACGACCTCATCCTCTGCGCAGTCAACCTGGGTTTGAATCTCACAAGTCGCTGTTTTTTTTTTCCAGTATCGCTTTCTTTCACTGCTGTGATGTATTTTTAAAAATATTTAATGACAGATGAAAAAACAAAGATAAATTAATAAATAAATAATTGATTATCTGCGAATGATGACGACATAGCGAGGCATGCTGTTGTAGTAATGACACCATCAATTAACCAGTAGCCAATTTAATAATCTACCCTCTTGGGTTTATATATTTGTAAATATTAGGATTAGAGTTGGTGCCTCACCAACCATGAACCTCACTGCACATCACTGGGAAAATGTTGGCAAAGAAAGTGTTATCACACAAAGGAAAAATGTGGCTTTTTACAAATTGTTAGGAGATTTTTTACCCTTCTAAAAATCTTTTCTTTATTTATATGCAAAATATAATAATTTTGACAATTTCATTTTTGATGGGCTGTGCACTAGTTATTTCCATTCGCAACACTATTGCTACTGCTAATAATACTTCTATGACTATTGTATAACCATCCCAAAATTGTTTGAAGGTTCTGGGATTTGTATTCCAAATTTTAAAATTCCATTACTTGATTCGAAAGATGGTGTCAAGTGACAATGTTTCAAGTGATGGTTTTCAGCATGTAACTCGTCTCTAAACTATAATTAACAATACAATACAATCCATATTCATGAAATTAGTGCAGCCTGCGAACGTTGACATCATCATTGATCTTCATTGATTTCAAACCAATCACGGGTCGATTGTCAATCTATCGTCTTGGCAGCCGTCTAGTAACTCACAATCTCGATCCGCCCACTGTCCTCCCGCTTGTGACATTTCCGCGGCAACAAGGTCTTCCTCAATCTGCAGGAGGCATTGTGGCTAGTCCAATGTGGCGGGTCGACACACCCATTTTGCTAGTGTTTTTGCTCGCAAAGAGTTGGGCGTGGAATATTACCCACAAATCTTCATGCGGCATTCCAGCTTCTTCATCAAAATTTTATGTCAAAGATCTTGCAAGGACTTGTGCAACAATGCTTGGGAAAATTAGATGATGAGTGTACGTGTTTATCTAAGTTATGCATTTTTTTGTGTTGTTGTTGTTCACAGTCACATGCCCACTGGAATTCTACCAGTATTGATCTTTTTAAGTTGCCTTAATAATTTCACATTATGACCGCTCCCAACAACACTCTAGATATTTATATTTTGTTTTGGTCAGAAGGAAGGAAGATTTTATTTTTTGGTGGAATTGCAACTTCACACCTGTAACCGTTTGAGAATCTATGTAGCAGTGTGTTGGGGAGGCAGCTTGAGAGTGATTAGAAACTGACTTGACTGACTTGTCAGGCTCTACTTGCTTAAAGCCGTGGTAGAGTCGAGTTGCAGAGCATCCTCTGACATACTGTCTTCATTAAAAAGTGGTTGCAGCAGTTGCAGTGTAGCAAAACTGAAAGCTGCAGTGTAGTAAAACTGAAAGGTTTGTTATCATTGTACAGTCTAATTGTCCTAGGCGTGAGTTTCCCATGATAGCTTTTCAGTGCACCTTCATGTATATTTTTTTATTTTTATATTGTTATGTGTGTTATAGTTGAATTTCTGTCTTATTTCTCTCTCTGTCGTTCTCTCTCTCTCTCTGTGGAGCTCTGTTTCATTTCACACTGCCCTCTCTCTCTCTTTCCGTTTGCCTCACTGTTTCTCTCCTTTTCTCTTGAGTTATACCCCTGGCCATTCACTGATCTTGCTAACTGCTTCATAAGTCGACACCATGTAGACTGTTCTGTGTGCTTAGACTGCTGATAGAACATTTGTTGGTGCAAAGTCTGTTTTGGAAATTTCTTAGAGCCCACCTCCAGCTGAGACCTGGCCAGTTGACCGGTCCGTCCGTGTGTAGGAAGCTGATGGATTATGTAGGGATAACGTCCAGTGACGGGGCAGTAATCAGCTGGCTGTGTGCCATGTGTTGACACGTGCTCCGACGCTATGAATAACTGTCCTAAGCAACGCATTAGACACACCCAGAGCAGCCAATCCTTTATAGCCCTTCCTTTTTTAAAATCCACATTTTTGTTTTTGCTTTAACCAAAAATCTTTTTTTAATTTAAATTATTTCACTGATTACCAGTAGTTTAATTCAGGACACTTGTGCCTTGCTTTCAAAATTACAGACGTGATTTCCTTTTCTTGGAAATGCAATTCCATATGTATATAGCATTATTGATGATATTGTCGTCGCCATGAATTTAATCTTTTGAATTTAAATTTTAAAAATGGTCTGCAGGTGCCATCCTTTTAAGCAAGCCATTAATTAACACGTGTTGCCTTCAGCAAACTGCGGCCACATGGAAAGTAGCGGGAGGCGATTGCCCCAAATTGTTTTGTCTGCTTGGTCCGTTCACTGTGAATAATTCAGCGCCTCAGTCATGTTGTGCTGTGATGTGACTAAGCGTCCGCCGCTGAGGGACTCTCTGTGTGGTCTCCTTGCTTGGTCCTTGGAGGTTTTATTTAAGCCTTGCATTAATTTGATCCCTTTCCTGGTCATTTGAGACATGCCACATTTCATCAAGAAAATGTTTTAATTTGTAAATTCCCTTTGTGATTGCATTTTTATCTCCATGACCTCTCTCCCTATGTGGTCTTGTCCAACTATGGTCTCCGAACCATCTGAGTCTAGTCTCTTGAAACTACTTGGAGGCACCTAAAGGTTAATAATGACTCAAGTACTGAAAGCTTGACATCCATAAATGGCTTATTGCCCCAAACCTTTTTCTCAGTTGTTTCTATGGATGCTTTAAGTCAATACTCAATATGATTAGTAACCCTTTTTTTCTCATCACGCACTTGGCATATAGCTCTCCAACATAGGATTTTCATGAATCTACTAACAAACACTCTAGTTTTAGCACGACACTTACTGGCGCAGTTAGAGCATCCTTGTGAGTCGCAGCATATTGTAACCCATAGCCACTATTTGACTTGCTTTCTGCTGTGTGTAAGAGAAAGCTGCATCTGGTCTGTATGTAGATAATAGTTTTGTAGGCCCAGCCAGTAGCGCAGGGTCTTGTATACCGCGCCTCCTGTATTAGTTCTGCTTGATTTATGAGTAAAATAAAATATAAATCTGCACTTTTGAATAATTGATTTGCGATGTTTGTTAATTTAATCGGCTCGTCCACAGCCAAATCATGATTAATCTAAGAATCTGAAATCTCCCCCACCTCTACCCTTGACGGCGCTCAACCGTGCCTCGCCGTCAGCCTGTTTGAGCAGCTAGGCGCGGGAAATCGATTATAGAAATGCTGACGAATCGTTAAAATGAAACGACTAGTGATAGTATAGAACACATTAAATAACTCTCATATTTCGCTCAAAGGATGACAATTTAATGTGCCTTGCACGATGCAACAAAAGCCGTATCTTGATTTGATACTTTGCTTTTAAATAAACAATACATGGGGCTGGCTTTGTGATGCTGTCGGATAGACTGCTGCATCCAGCTCCATAAATGGTCTCGTGACTGTGGCTTGGTTCAATGCTCACACAGTGAGATTGTTTCCCCTTGCGGTGATAATACTGCAGGTCTGCTCATCCCCGCTGTCTCATCCGTCTTTCACAATAAAGATGTCAATAACGATGACAAAATGGCACTTGCGGCAAAAAAAAACTTTAAATTAAAATAAAATATAATACAAATAAGAAAAATGATTTGCATTATTATATTATTGTAATTATATAGCAACTGTCGGGGCATTGGTAACTCGGCCATCACATTTCATGCTCTGTGCGATTTTCTTCTCTGCAGGCTTGGTTTGTATGTGACGGTAGAGATTCTGTTTTAATTACATATTTATGTAATTATATTTGTTTTGTGATATTGGTCTGTTCGATCTTGTTGCTGTGTCCTGTGCTCTGGGACTTATTTGCCAAAGGGGAAGGGTCACAGTGATTGGGGTGAGAGGTTAGGGATGTTTCTAATGAGGGTATTTCTGATGTAAACGCTTGGCCTAAAATTGATGATGCTGTCTACGGGCCTATGCAACACTTTGCTGACGTGGAGCTTGTTTTTCATCACACAACACAAATTGGCCCCCCAAGGACAGATGGAGTGATGTCCATTTGTCCATTGTATATGTATTGTTTTATAACCCTTTGGGGCCATACATGTATATCTATAATCTTCTCGTCATCTCTCTGACATTGTCAAAGTTGTGATTAGGTAATGTCATGTCACACGCTGTTGTGTAATCAGAACACTAGTAAGGTTGAAGACTGCAAAGCCGGTGGTTTGAGTCCCAGCTTGGACTGACTACGTGTTATGGGTCGTGGTTTGAACGCCTTGCATGGAAAATGAAAAAAAAAACACCTTATAAATCCATATTATTATTGTTGTTATTGTTATTATTATTATTATTATTTATGGTTGTAATGCTATGTGTAGTTATCTGTGTGCATATTTGTGAACAGTGCGAGTGCTGTGTGTGATATGTCAATTAGTCTCATGTGTGAGAGTCAGAAATAGACCATCGTCCTTCCAGATATGTGCTAGTCTTTCCTTATCACTGTAGGGGTGTTCGATCTGACAATCTTAGATTGTCATACGATTCAAGGTCAGTCGGTCACAATCTTCCATTATGAACAAATTATGTAAATTACAATCTAAAGTTAATGTATCTGCTATATTTCTCTGGTATTGTACCACACCGTTTTAAAAAGATATAGAAAAACAAACAGGCTATACGTTTATCATGTATTTCCTATTTTCAACATTCTTAAAAAAGGACATCAGCGGTTGAGGGAAAAATAACTTTTTGAAGGGATTCATTATCATCGTGTTCCGTCCCCATGACAGGGGTTGGTGCCACAGCAAGCCAGTCGCTTTCGTTCTGAGCCCTTTGAGAAGCCCTGCACATAAGTGAGGCTTGTCCACTGGCAGATGGTGTTCGTCCACAGCATCCATGGTCGTCCTCTGCCCCCCTACGGGTTGATCCTCCTCCATCTAGCAGAATTCCTTGGAAACTCTCCTTCCTCATAATGAGCCCAAAAAATTTAAACTTTTAATTTGGGTTAGGGCTGAACGATATAAAGAAAAAACATCAATTTTTACACTCACTCTACACTGTTCTCATCCCACACATGAGCACAGCCGCCAACCAGGCATTTAAACAGCATATGTATCCGATCTAATGCCAACGCATGACCGACTGTTTGATCTGCCCAATTACTCTATTTCAAAGTGTAAAACTGCCCCCTGCTCCGACAGCCGCTCTCTCTCCCGAATTAATTTGAATTTCTACGTAAAAATCGAAGCTTTGAAGGAAGCGAAATCGCATTGCCTTAGTTTGGATTATATGATGAAGGCAGATTTTGTTTTTGAATCTGTCTAGATAGTTGTCGTTTGAGTTTTTCAGCATTCTTCTGTAGCACCACATTGTTTCCCATGTTTCACCACCATATTCAAGTGTGGAGCATGTTCGTAAGGACACTTGCGTCGTAACTAGAATATTGTCATTTTGAAGGGATTGGTAATCATAATAAGCTCAGAAACAACTCTTGGCATTAAAAGTGCTAAACAAGATCATTGTTAGTGGCCAGTGCTGTTTTCAGTAATCACTAAGCCACCATGGTCCGGTGGTGGCCTGCACTGGGAGCACTGTGCTTGTTGCATCTGTGTAAAATATTAATGAACATCCATCTGACTGAGAAGACTGTTTGAAGAGGATTGCCTTCAAACAACAACAACAACAACAACATCAAGTCTAAGCAGTCTCCAATCAGAGGAGCTAGAATCAAGTTAACATTTGGTTAATGTATTATATATATTATTTTCATTGTGATTTATCATTACCATTTCTTTTTCTGCTAGCTGTGGTACTGGCAATGGGTGGTTTGGGGACTGACTGTAAGCGCTCAGTTGGTTTTGGGACTGGCTGTAGCTCACTCGGTTTTGGGACTCAGTTGTTTGTTGGACTGACTGGAGTTCAGTTGAGCTCCTTCATATTGTCACTTATGACCTCTCAGCAAAGAGGTCATAAGTGACATTTGCTCTCTCAGCAAAAATCACATTGCCAATAGAGCGGTACATAGATAGTACTTGGTCCCAGCTCAAGGCTGGTTCCATGTGGGGACTGCAAGCACCCACAAGCAAATCGGCACCATCCTCCAAAGTAGCTGGGGGAGGCGACAAATTAGCAATTTTGTGGTGAGCCACAGCAGGATTGCATCGAATTGCCATCAGCAGGTCCGTTGAAGTTGCAGTGGATCAGCGGCTTTGGATTTGGGACTGGCTGTAGCTCAGTTGGTAGAGTGGTCTTTCCGATGACTGGACGTTGCTCGCTCGAATCCCGGCTCTGATGCATACCTGAGCGTCCTTGGACAAGACACAGGACCCCAACTTGCATCCAAGCATATACAATATTTTTATTATAAAGCATATACATTAATTCCATGGAAAACATAACAAGATTTCAAAATGGCTGACTTCTTCCTTTGTGTGATAACACAATGTTATATGCCAATACTCATAGAAGAGGTAGATTAACTGAGATATGTCAAGATTCAAGATTCTTTTTTTTCCCCAACATAAATTTGGACAGGAACAGCTGTCAATTTCCTGTACCGGGTGATGTCAGAATTTCCTACAAAAAGCCGGACTCCCTGGGTTTACTGATGCTTCCATCGTGTTTCGGGGATATCCCTTTAGCAAATGGTACCGACTTCCGGCTTTACTAGAGCACTGCTACCATGCAAGACAGGACTTTGTCTTTTATCCTGCATGACCAAACTGCGTTGTCAACAAGGTGACAACTTCAAAAAGTGGTGATAATATTTATGGGTTTTCATTTAATTATACTCATTGAGGTATTGGCATATTATGCACCTACAAGTTTATTTTCTGGCGTTGGGGTTGTGCCGCAAATATATTGCAGTGCAAATATTTAATTGAATTGTTTGGTAACAAATGATTAAGTAACGCATTCTTTTTATTTTTGCAGGACATGGTCAAGCCGAGCCAGTGGGTGTTGGAAGGCACTATAGAAGACTTCCAGTGACAGAGACGGTGGCGTCTGTGGGGTTATGGAGGTACGCAATTTCTTACCCAAGGCGCTTTTCAACCCAAAACGCCCTCCAAGGTTGGAATTGTTTGTTTCTGAGTTTTCAGAGTGCCATGTGGATGCGGAGGTGACCAAAACGAAGCCTATCTTTGTGCGCCACATTCACCAAAAACCCAGTAGAATTTGTTTTGTAATTAACCCGTGGAAACCTAATCCTGTTTCAGGCACTCTTTTTATTTTTTAGCCAGTTTTCCTCTGCGTCAAATAACCATAGATAAAACATTTATTACCATTGCCAAACATCGGCGATCACCTAGCAAGAAGACACTGCAAAAATCAAAAAGGTTTTTATAGCTAATTTAAATATACATCATGAAAAAATGACGCATAAATAACATGAGGTGCGAATGTTTTTAACTTTTTATGTCAAAATCAAGATTCAGCCTACATTTAATAAACAAAGATAAAATGTATTATAATTATTGATGTTTTTCAGTGTTTATTTTATTTTAGAACAAGTATAAATTAGGGATGGCAACGATTAAACGCAGAGTAATGCATTATTCGACAAGTAATTAATTACTCAATCAACCAAGGTTTTTTGCTTCAGTTCACGGGGAGGATACAATTTATCATCGGGACGATCATTTTTCTCCATCAGGACAAAGATTTTTTGAAAAGCGCACTGAATTAAAATTCTGCTCATTTTGTGGCAGTTCAAAATATTTTTGGGAACGGTTTAAGAAAAAAGTTGATTTTTAACCCCTGGTGCAGGCAGCTGCACAGTAATGGCGTACATTTACATTTACCAAAGGAAAAAAGGTTTGTTCAAAAAGGATTTTGGTCGACCAAATTCTTAATGGTCAACTATTGAATAATCGACTAATTGTGCCCATCTGTAGACGGTGATGGGCTCTAGGGAGTGCTGCCGACCTGCTTGTGAATGCTGGGAGAGCAGCCCGCACTCAATTCTGACTCTGCTGGCAGCACACCCGGCACTCCCGTTTGACTTTTCTCGTTGATTTTTTTTTTTTCAAAGTCATTTTTTTTTCGGCATCAGCGCCGTTTTTCCATCTTTATTGGATAGGATTAGTCTGAAACTGGGTTGAAGAGATCGGGGGTAGATATTGCAGACAAGTCGACGAGCGTAGTTGAACTCGCGGCACTGCCGACGCTGCGGTAGAAGCAGCGCCACTAACATGAATGGGGTCGCGTTAGGTGCGGTGTCCATAACCACTCGGCCAACGCGGACGTGTTTCCATTTTATACAGTTACGTTTTACAAAGAATGTTTATTTTAACAAATGCAATTTGCAAATAGTCTTTTACTTATTTAATAACCTTTAAGAAAATAAATGCGACTTTAATGAGTTCACAAACTGCGATCATCTTCTGAGCTAAGGTGCGTCAATCCCATGTACATACGTGCTGTACAAGCATTGCTGGAGTGGCTTAGTACTTGGTGCTCATCAATATCTTTATTTTTATTATGAAATCCCGCGTATCACCAGTGTGTGCTTGTACCACAGTTTGCGAACCACTGCGCTAAGCGCTTGTCCAACATGATTACACTTGTCAAATATGCTGTGTACGGTGACCAATCTCAGTAGTTGTGTGTTTCGATTAAAAACAGATAATGAGGACGAGTGCTAATTTGTCAAGTGGGAGGCCCCGGGGGCCATGACAAGTAGTTTCGGGGTTAGTACTTTAGAGCTGCCGTTGTTATTTCAGAGCTGCAATGCGTGCTCCAGTTGTCCTGGAGCATGTTCCCCCTTGCTACCTCTCAAATTCAGCCCTGATGAGAACACTCATTTCATGAGGTCATCGCAACTTCCACATCAACAGCCTGAGACAGCGTCCAGTTTGGTCTTGGTGCGTTGGCCTGTGTTCCATGCTAATACAGCGAGGCCGGGTTGTCAACATGCCGTCTAGCGGTTGTCCTCTGTGGCCTATTGTTTGTATCCTGTTTAACCTGCCCACAGGTGCGGTAGGAGGCGACCTGCTCTGCTGGTCTCCTTGTGAGTC
The DNA here is from genome assembly GCA_900302395.1 of Bregmaceros cantori. Taxonomy (NCBI): domain Eukaryota; kingdom Metazoa; phylum Chordata; class Actinopteri; order Gadiformes; family Bregmacerotidae; genus Bregmaceros; species Bregmaceros cantori. The sequence goes on along the minus strand of OMKY01088274.1, from coordinate 5,501 downwards.
AGCGTCTGGCGTCTTTTGGTGGTGGTGTTGTTGCTGCCTCTGCACTTCAGTAGAATGGACACCCTCTTGCCCGAGGGACAGAAATTAGTGGGCTATCGATCATAATTATTTTTGTTCAGGTTCAATCTAAACAGATTAGTTGAACTTGGTAATATTGCATGCTGGATCTATTTAGATAGTATACCATGTGAAAATATTACACGCACACTAGAGATGTGCGGATAGCGCATTTTTGTTATCCGCAACGGCTGCTAAAAATATCTAATGACCCGCCAACATTTGCGTAATTATTTTTTCTCCTGATTTTCAAAATCCCACCTGCCATCTGGCGATCCGTTTTTAGTCCTGCACTGACTTCCCTGCCACCACATCTGCGTTTTAAAAAACAAACAACCAAGCAAAAACAAGTGCGGTAAGCCATCAACGGTTACTACCCCGCGGGCCGGGTGGAGGTACTATAGCCGGTGGTCGTGGTGCTTTGGTTCTCAGCCAGCAGCTGCAGCAGGCTCCGCTCTCGTTGGCATTTGAGGTAGTGTGCGACTCCCCAAAACGATCCATTCCTTTTAAACCCTAGCGCTAACCCCTAACCTCCTATGTCATTCCACTAACCTAACGACAAGCCCTAACCTGAACCCTACGCTCTTACTCCTAAAACTAACCTAACCCTAACTAAAAAAGGGGGCTGTTTTGGGAGTCACACTCTACATCACACCCATCTTTTCATCCATCACAACATTGAAACTAGAGCTGGGCCCACTAATTGGTTAATCGATTATTGAAATAATCGATTAACTTTTACCCTTCACTATCCGTCAGCAGAACAGAGGGGGAGAGTCAGAAGAGTAGGAGACTTGTACCGTCAATACCGGGGGATAAATTCCCCGGGGCAGTTAAACACAACAGGAAAAGCTGTAATGCCCCGTGCTGAGGGGGAGCGGCTTCCGCCCACCCGCCACGCACTGCTGTTGACGCTGTCTGTCACTGCCACTGCATCGGGCAGTGACAGGCTTTCGGTCACTGAAGTAGGTCAAATCCCCTTAACTCTTGTTGCAGTAAATCATGAAGTTGTACTAAATAAAGCGTATACAATATTATTATACAATATACGTTTAGCTTTGGAATATTGTCATTCTCACCTGCCCGATTTACGATTATCTGTGTGGTCCTTAAATATCTCGAACACCTACTGTACATTTTCATTGCAGGTCTAATCTTACATTTGCTTGTTTGAAAAGTGTCTCAGAGAAATGTGCCTGTTGCATTGTTTCTACTCTGGTGTGTCCAGTGTCCAGAGGAATTGGCTTAAAGTTTGTTCTTTTTGGGGGGTCTTAAAGTGGGTCTAAAATACTTCTCATAATGTTCTAAAAAGGTCTAAAAAAGGGCCTAAACTTGGTGATTCCTCAAAAAAAAATCAAGTAATCCTACAGCCCTAGCATTATGTGTCATGCGTTACATTCGTTTTGTTAAGTGTTCCATTGCACATTCTCACTAACTGCCCTGCACTTTTTCCAAAACACCACTCGGGCCAGCCGTCGGATAAGACGCAACACAATCAATTAATGATGTGAAGCTGGATATCGGATAATTGTGTGTGCCTTCCCCTGCATGCCTGCTTGTGGCATGTCTTGCTCGGATTAACAATTATCTCACAGTTGTTGTTTTTTTTAATTAAAATAACATGCTCGGCCACTATTTTTATATGTGATGTCCACCAAATATTCTCCACTGACATCTGAACACAACTACATATAATGTAAAGAATGGAATCGCTACTTTCTAGGAAAAATTATCTTCTGCATTCTAAAAATGTGTTTTGATGTCTTTGGAAGACATCAAAACATTTGTAGGACATCTGTGGAAGTCCGAGGCTCTAAAACAGTTTCTTGATTCTAACTTTAAATCCAGAAATACAAAAATGTGATGCATTTGGTGACATGTTTTATATTCTCTATTTCTCTGGCTTCCTAAAAGGGGCCTCAACAACATGAACTTGACAATCAAAGACATTTTTAGAGTATATATAACAAAAGTGGAAAACGTTTTTACCCAGAAAGTAGAGACCCTGTGGTGGACCATCAAATATGGCTCCAAAAATAGGTGGAAATGGTTGTGTAAATGTTACTGATTAATATTTTATTATTGTTTTTTTGATTATATCTATAATCTCTGCTAAACATGTCGGATACTTCCAAAACACTGCCATTCATAAAGCCAAGTCTTTATTTGATTCAATGTCAGTTGGAGTTTGATTATACAGAACACCAGATGGATGACATTGTTGACCACACATCATGTCAAATTAGACCAGACTATGCATGATGAGATGGCTGTGACTGAGGAGAGCCCAATGACAAAACCTTTCTGCAAGTGGATTATATTTCTTGATGGATGGATAGATAATTTAGTCATTCCCAAGGAGAAAAATGACATCTTATACTAAATGGCTGATTTAATCGATCAAAAAATCATTAGTTGCACACCTACTTTTTGATCAACTCTGTTCCGATCTCTTTTTGTTTATTCATATAGCACCTTCATGCACAGTATTTGAACAGTACATCAATACCCATAGATTCCCAATATAAGCAAACAGATTCTTACTTACCCACAGACATACACATGCAATAGGCTGATGTAGCGATGACAGTAACATCCTAGTTATAAGCCAGGTCAAAGAGATGTGTCCTCAGCTTCTTTAAAAACATTGACACTCTCCACGGCCGAGATTTGGAATTAACTTGTGGTACGAATAAGGGCCCTGTGCCGATGGACCTCAGGTTCCGTTCCACATAGTCGGCTTGCCTACTGTTCGAACTCAGTCGGATCGCTGCTTGGAATCGGCATGTTCCATCTTTTCTTTTTTGTGCACCAACTCGGGTCTGGAAGAACCAAATTTGATTATTTCAGGTTGACCATGTTAATATTTTGTAATCGTTACCCACTGTGAATATTTTGGGCATTAAAACCAAAAAAATTACAGAATGTGTAGATGTTACAGTGTACCTCAAATTAAGTTATCTAATGGCTATTATAGGTCTAAGGTATTTAGGATAACACTCTGAGATCCCTGCCAAAGATGCAGAAGGTTTGGAAATTCCAAAACACTACATGCCAGTCCCTACAGCTGGGGCTGGTGACATCTGACGTTTATTTCGCCCAATGGTCCAAGCGCTCTCTTGTGGTGGTGGTCACTGTGTGTCTGTTGTTGTCTGGCCGCTCTGGCGTCCGTCGCCACTGTGCAAACAGCTGCAGCGCGCTGCATCTGTTGGTAATGAGGTAGTGTTGAATGAGGTGACTAGTCTGACCCGAGGGGATGGAGAGAGCCTAGAAAGATCTCAGAATCTCAGTGTGAGTCGCACATTAGTTGCCTTTGCTGGACTCTAATGCCTCCTATCCGACTCTCTAAGCCAGGGGTGGCCAACCTGTGGCTCGTGAGCTATGTGTGGCTCTTTACCTGATGTCCTGTGGCTCCTTGCATCCCCACCCAATTTTTTAAAATGTTATTTACACTACACAGTAGCAAACCAGAGCTGTATAACACACACACACCCACACACATATGATCCTGTGTGTGTGGAATGTCCAACTTTTCATTCTTTCCTCGTCTTTGTCCTGCCGTTCCCTTAACCATCACATCTGCTTTCTTCAGCACAGTTCAACGCTAATTTGTCTGCGAATGTCCTCGTTTTCTCTCACTCCTGTTCATGTGCCCGTGTGCTGTTGTGGCTCTTTGGTGTACCACAGTCAAATATGTGGCTCTTGTTCTCCAACTGGTTGGCCAACCGTGCTCTAAGCATTTCTGCTGATTATAAGCATAATGGCCAACTGCACCTTAACCGTGAGTCCACGGCAAATCTAACGGATCTATAGTGGGCGAGGCGTCACGGATACACGGGGGCGCAGCATTATGCTTGTGTCTCGATGGAATCAGTGATGGAGGTCCGGACTCCATCGTCGACACGTGGGTGTGGCCGAACCTGTGCTACCCGATCGCAAAAAAATGTGGTAACACCTAGGCAGTCCCACTGCAAGCCGCGGAGCGCAAGTGCCGGCTGGCATCACATCTCGATCAGGCACGAATATGTAAGTTTATTATGTTATTTTTTTCATCTGTTTCACAGTTTTTCTCGTTTTTATTTGACGAGGTTAGTGCGTGGGATGAGAGAGATCAGGGCAAGACCTTGCAGAAATGTTGGCGATCGTTCAAACTTTAATTTTGATGGAGCAGCAGCTATCTATACAAGGAAAGACAATACATTACCATAATTTTTGGAATTTTCAGGACGTTCAAAGGACGTTGTTAGATATTTTGCATCACCTAAACATATGCCTTTTTTTTATAATAATAAAAATACAAAAGGTATGAGTAGCTCTAGAAGTATCCCTGTAATCGTCTCGGCTCAGAGTACTCCCTTGGACTTGAGGTGCTAAAATATTATTCTGTACATTCAGTGGCAGGACGGCACGTGTGTGTATGGGGCTGCCATTAGTGCTATCCGTCATCGGCCACGCTGGCGTTGTGGGTTCCAAGGCTACACTGGTAGTAGGGTCCATGTGGGGCTGGGCCCTCCTTTGCCTCGTTGAACTGCTGTTTTCATCCAAGTAGGCCATGGACATGGGACTGGGTGAAAGGATATATGTTAACAGTTGAAATTGATTTTGTAACTCTTCCGATGGCAAATATTTTCACACATTTGCAATGGTATTTAAGGCCCAGTAGATATTCTGCGTTCATAATCTGAAGATGATCATTACTTTCTTATAAAATTGCACACATTGACCTCTACACACATTAATGACTCTCCATAAGCAGCATCCTCCCCAAAAAGGGCAACTTACAGCTATTCCATAACTATTGCACAATCAGACCAATGCAAGTTTATGCTGAAGATCCTACCAAACAGACTAGTGAGACTACAGCGTCAAGCAGAGACCATCATCGCTGAAGAACAAGCAGGATTCAGAAGGACGCTGCCCAGAGTACTGTGTGAAAAATATCTCCAGAATCAACAAGACCTTTACCATGTGTTCATATGCATAGACCTCAAGAAAGCACGTAGCCCTGTGGGCAACCATGACAAAATATAACCATGACCAAAGTCATAGAAAAACTCTACAGCAGGGCCACCAGCGCCATCCATTTCTACGGCAACATCAGGGAGTGGTTCAGGACCACAATATATTAATATCATTTGGATGCTAGAAGACGGCAGGTTGTATTGGTTTTGAACACTAAAATATTTCTTATTCTCTTGTATGTATGTATGTATGTATGTATGTATGTATGTATGTATGTATTAACGTTTTTTTTTTTATGTGTCTGTTAGGCCAGTCTGTCCATTGGTGGATGGGGTGGTCTGGGAGTGGTGCTGTTCCTCATCACATTCGGACCCTTTGCCATCTTCTACCTGGCCTCCTACATCCTGTGCTTCATTGGAGGGTAAGTGTTGACAGTAATGGTGGGTGGGTGTGTGTGTGTGTGTGTGTGTGTGGGGGGGGGG
>OMKY01088273.1:10927-29866 GCA_900302395.1 Bregmaceros cantori | reverse complement strand
ATATGTAATATGTTATATATTACAGCAGAGGATGTGTATGGTGAGGTGTTTTATGTGTGTGTGTGTGGTTGTGTATGTGTGTGCACACTCACACGTGGCGATTCCCGCGTGTCACAAGCTCCTCCCGGAGGCGCAAACGTAGCGACGCGCTCCACCTGAAATGGCATCAGGCCTCCTCTCCTGACGTCACGATCTCGTTCCCCATTGTGTTAGCTGTTGTTATTGGTCCTCTTGGCTGTGTCTTTCTATGTATTTTTGAACTCTACCTGTTTCTTTCAGTCTCAACCTTTCTATTATGAATTTCGATGCTAGTTGATTTACAACTACCATTAAACATGCAAGATAGGAGTAGTGTGTGGGATGCATGTCAAAGGTGCGTGCTTGGTGTACTGGAATACAATGCCAACTGAGCATTCAGCCCAAATAGAGCATGCTAACCGGTCCCTGGAGAGTGGGAATGTTTTGAGTCGCATGCTATGGGTTGCCTGTTAGAAAGCGACGCACGAGCAGTCGGGTAAAAAGATCGTTTTGCCACATCTCCCGACTGCCGGCCGAAACCCATAACCGCATGGGTAAGAGGCAGAGTAGTTAACTAGAGATAAGGAAACTAATACTCAGCCTCCAGGTATCCATGAAAATGCCAGCAGATCGAATCGGCATCGCCTCGCTGGCTAAATAGGGAAGCCACAGCTGTTAGCATTAGCACTCTACTTCGTGGCTTCCGCCCAAGACTGGCGCCCAGCGCCTTACGGGCATAGCGCCCTCTAGCTGCAAGTCTCAGGCCACAGCAAGTGGCGCCGGAGCGCCACCCATGACAATAAGTTGAGCTAAGCTACTGAAGTACCGGTGTGTATAATGTGAGTGAGAGCCACTGAAAACTGGAAATACTCACACAAGAATCTTTTTGACATCACACTGGACAAAGGATTAGTATTTTATTCAGGATCACAGCAATCGGCAGTTGACAAACACGGGTGAATCCCTCCAAGGATTGGGGACGAGCGATCACGTTCGAGTCCGCTTCGCATCGCATTGGTTCCAATGTGTCCTTGGGAGGAGCTATTAGGAGCAATCACGCACACGCATCTGAGCATTCGTGGACACAAAGGTTGACACTTGCATCAAATGTGCACTGTTGATACACACCTCAATTTAAACATGAACGAACAAAAAGTAGACAGGTGGTAGAAATGGTCCATATCGAAAATATAAAATAAATATTCAAGTCCTCGTTACAGAGACCTCGCAAATCCCGCCGCATACACATACGCACACATGCATCAACACGCACAGCAAAGCAGGCACACATGTGCCGCTGCTGTGCACGGTCGTGCACGCGTATACGCACACGTGTACACCACGGTCCACTGGATTCTCTACGCGTGCACGACTGTGCCCAGCAGCGGAACATGCGTGCTTATCAACGCGGGCTGCTTCGCTGTGTGTGTTGATGTATCAACGCGGGCTGCTTCGCTGTGTGTGTTGATGTGTGTGTGTGTGTGTGTGTGTGTGTGCACGCTCCCGCATGTCACAAGGCGGAAGAGCAGCGTCGCGCTCCACCTGAAATGGCAGCCTGACGTCACGATCTCGTTCCTCATTGCTGAGCCTCTGGGTCAGGTGTGTCATTTCCGCCGGAGACGGGTCCCACCCACTTTGTCTGCAGTTTTGTCGCAACCACTTTGAAAAATAAATAAAAATAAAAAAAATGCTAAAATGCCAACCACCGTGATACCCAAAACAAAGAAGAATAAAAACAAGTTTTTAAAAAGACAAAGAAAAGTGCAAGCGCATAATTGCAGACACCAGTGGATGGGGAGGGAGTGATATGAAAGGACAAAAAAGAATAGCTAAGAATATAGATCTATAGAATATAAATCCCAACTATTATGACAATTGGGGTTTCATTGTTTTCCATTTGAAGAGTATGTTGTCTATTGTTACCTTTGGCAGTGTTATTTTTTATAATTGAATTGTAATAATGTGTATATGTGTGTGTGTGTGTGTGTGTGTTCTTGCCATTAAAATACTATAAAGAAAGGTGAATTTCTAGGCCGGTGAAAAATGTTTTACTTGTTCAGAATAGAATGTTAGAATAGTGTTTTGAGCCCATCAACGGATTGGCACCCCCTTGTGGTGCTAATAAGCGGGAGGAAGAGTGGGGTGAGAGTGGGGGCTGTGGGGGCAGTGTCATTTCACTCGCTCACTCAGCTCTCTCTCCATCCGTCAGCTGGTGACGAACTTTAACAGAACCGGTCTTCTGGGTCGCTGGCAGGTCGCTGATAGCTCGCTGTCACAACCACAATTGTACCCAGTCTTGATGGCTCCCTGTCCAATGTTGGGCAATGAGTAGACTGTAACCCAGAGAGAGCAAGAAAGAGAATGCTCTGAAATGAGACTCAGAAATAGCCAAGATCCATCTTGGGAAGAGCATTCATAACACTTGTAACTACGAGTCATAAGGTAAGACTCAAGTGGTGACAGTCTCCTCTCAAATAAATAAAATGCATTACTAAATTCTTTCCCATAGATGTTATTATCTGTGGATGGTGCATTCTCTGATATTGCAGTATTTTTAAAAATATTCCTATAATTATTTATTATTATTATTATTATTTATTTATTATTATTATTATTATTATTATTATTATTATTATTATCTTTATTCTTAATTCATTGACTCACTCACTTCGGTGACAAGTCACGTAAAAATAAGTTTTCACTCCCCATGCACTGTCTCCCAAAACGTAAGATTAAGTTTTTTCCTTTTTTTTTTTTTACATATTTCAAAACTAGACACTCCGATACATAATGTGTGTGATTTTGGGATCTCTGTGGTGACCAGAGCGGTCATAGATGACCGTCAAAACTTGTGCGATCATCTGGACATTTTTATCATTACGCACGGATTGTGTCAGCGACCCAAAATCCTCTAGTCATTTCCGCATTGTGTTCAATCGCGCGTTTCAGTTCCCAGAGGATGAAAGTAGCCCCGTTTACATGGTACCAAAAAGCCTAAATATAATTCACTTATAGGTGGATCCGCTTCAAAAGTGCTCATGTATACATCTCTTGATCTGCTTCAAGTGGATTGGAATACATTTTGAAGCGGAATACATATATCCGTGATAGGCTATGCCATCGCAAGTGGAGAGAGCGAGAGAGAGAGGGAGGGAGGGAGGAGGAGAGAGAGAGGGAGGGGGAGAGAGAAAGAGGAAGGGCTAGAAAAAAGGTTTTAGAAGAGCTGCGATATCTCCTGTACAATGTCACACTAGGCGATTTTTGCAGACACCTGCCTTTGTTTAGCGAAGGATTGTGAGGTGATGGAGAAACCTAGAGACACATGGTTTTTGGTGACTTACAGATTAAAGTCTCGCCTTTCAAACGAGCCATTCCCTGTTTCAGTTCTTATCTGTCTGATAATATGCTATGACCCTACAAAAAAACGTCAAAATGGCCGAAATGTCTGGGAGTTTTAGGGATGATTCCAAAAAAAGGGCTGGTATTCAATGAGTTAAAATGTCTAAATATCCGGGAGCATGCGATGGCAGAGTGGTTATAAAGCACACGCCCCAGACCATAGGTCGGGTATAGCTGCGGGCTCTAATCTCTTCTCTGGCTTTCTTGCAAAGTCTCTCCCCGACTCTTCATCCCAGTTTCTGATTCAGTCCAGTATCTCTGTCTCTCAATACAATGAAAAACAACACAAAAAATAACTTTAAAAAAAGGTCTAAATATCTAACATTTTATATTTACTATATTTTCACTATGTATTTCTACACTTTTTACTTTAGTTAGCATTAGCATTTTTTTAGTTTGTATTTGAGGGAGAGAGAGAAACTGGCTGGGGGAGAGAGAGAGGGAGAGGGCGAGAGATGATGGCTCAGTGATGAGTGCTGATGAAAGACAGACACTGTCCGTGACCTCAAGGCCCACGGATGCTTCTGCCGTTTCTTAACTGCGATGGCCGGCACCTGTCTTGTACACTAGAGCCGACATCACTGTAACAAGTATGTGTGTATACCTGCGTGCACATACGTTGAGCTGGCACAAGGTTAGAAATTAGCACCAGAGGTTAAATAAATCTTCAAGGTCCAACCGTTACTGGGTCACATAGGTCGCGATCTGGGCGATGACGTGCGTGTGTCCCTACTCCCCCATAACAATCTTCTCTTCAGACTTACAACCTGTGCTGTAAGCCTGCTTCAAACGGAGGCTTGCTTCCCATTCCATGGATACCAATGAGTTTCACCTGTCCGTAGTTAACGTTGCCTCCGGGAACAGTATGAAGGTCCACCTTCATATGGTGGACCTTCATACTGCATTGACCGCTTTAATTTGTATCTGAAATGTAATATTGTTTTTGGAGTAGCAGAGTTCCTACACACACTAACACAAAATTACCCAAATAAACGTATCACTCAAATATAAGTAAATGCACACATTCATATAAGGATTTTTTGTCCAAGTTATCTTTGTAGTTATACTGTATGGTTGTAGCTTCTGCAGCTAAAACTATTCTATAGATCAAAATGCACATAACACGCATCTCCAACGTGTGTTTTTCTAGCATGTTCCCTGATATTGGTTGGGAAACAGTTCGAAAGTGCAATCTCAAAGCAATTTTACCTAACATGCACAGTTGTGTAAGAATGTCTGAGATGAGCACGGCAGTTCGTGCGAAGAGCTCTCATTGCGCTTGCACCCTGCTGGGACTTGTGCATAAAAAATGGGCCACAGAACTGCAGGGTTCCCTGTCTACTGTGCTCTTTGGACGGTGAAAAAAATGGTCACAGCGCACACCACAGTCATTCCAAATGTTATAAAATAATTATTAGTGTCAGACCTGTACAGATCTGATGGCCCACACACCGCACACCTCAAAGTTGTTGGTTAAAGTTTGTTTGCTTTACTGTAAAATGTCAACCCAAGTCTAGAATTGTACTAGGTAATGTGAGGATATGGCACTGGTAAATAATGGGGGGCAGTGGTATTTCAAAGAGCTTAAACAACAAAGAAGCAGCGATACAGTTGGGGTGCTCTACAGAGCCGGCCGGAGTGGGGTGCAGTGAAAAGGTGACTAATGGGAATCGGGCAACGCACTGCAGTCTTTGCAGTTTCTGGGATATGGACAGTTCTCATCTGTATTTTGTCTGTAGAGGCATGACAGGGACAAGGCACCATCGCATATACTTATGTTTTTAAAATGAACACGCCAAAGGTGCTAATTTTATGTTGAGTAGGAAGCAGGCCTTCACTTGTTGACATTGGTGTCATGCACAAAGGCCATGGTGATTTTTTCCACTCATCTTCACTTGGGTCTCTGTTTTTTGAAACTTGTGACCAGCTTGTCTCCACCTTAAAATGACTCTCCTCTTAAACATGCAGAGAATGGATGGGTCACGCTAATGAAAATAATCACACGTGTGCGCCCCCGAGCCCGATCTCTGACCCATAGACGTGGCTGTCAAAAACTCATTTCCGCCGGGCCGACTGTAATTACAAAACTATTCCAAAGCATACACAACTTATAATACATGGTGACCTTTACATTCGAAATCTGAGAGAGGTCAACCCGGAGAGTTATTTTTTGACTTTGTCCTGCTCTGTCTTTTTATTTCAATAACTGAAAATAGTGCCCGCACACACTGCAGTGGCTTAGTAAGCTGAATTCTTGGTGGACCTTACGGGAATTCATTAATTGTGCAGAGACTTGTCTAAATACTGTTAAGCCACACGCAACTGTCAAATACCTGAATTTGACTTAACAAGAGAGTGGAATTTAATATAAAATGTAATGCCTGGGCCATTATTGTGACAATAGTGTCATTGTCCTTATGACAAACCTATAAATCGACATGCTGAATTTATGAATCCTGTTCGAATTAATACTACCTTATTCTTACGTCAAATACCTATAAATTATTGTGCTACTTAATCTGGAGATGAACGAGTCACGAGTCAGTAGACGCAGTAATGGATCATTAATTATTTCTGTGTCAAGAACCACTATTTGTTTAATTCAAGATGAATTTACACAACTGCAGTTTATTCCAAATCCATTGTGAGGAATCGTTTTATTCAAGTAAACACTTCCCAATCCTGGAAATAAACCATACTTTTGACGCATCGACTGCACCACACACACTCTCGTGCAGGACTGTAGGTCTATCTGTGGTGTAGCCACGCGGAGGTAATGCTGCTTTCCATGCTCAACTTACACCAACAGATTGCACAACGCAGGCGACAACGCATCAACATCGCTGGCCTAATCCTTGATGAACACACACCTCAATGTATATTATATGCACATACACACGTGCACATATATTTTGTGTGTTCAGTGTGTGTGTGCGTGTTCCTGTGTGTGTGCGTGTCTTATCTTGTGATGCCCACCGCAGTAACAGATGGGGTTTGAAGTAGGTCATGGAGGTGGCTTTCACTTCGGGCCTTTTTTCGGCAAGTGATGGATTCATTACTGCAGGCACTGGAGTTCAACTCGGGAGAACTTCTTAAACGTCTGCTGTGGGTGTGTTTGTGTGTGTGGTGGGGGTGTGTGTGTGTGTGTGTGTTGAGAAATGTTTGTTCAACACGTAATATATAATTAACTGTTACATCTTCCTCCATAGGAGTTATAGATCCATCCCTAGTCGGTTTGAGTTTCCTCCTGCTAGTCTCAGCATCTTTTAATGTTATGTAAATACCTGCAGGCAAAACATATTTTTTTTAGAAAGACTGAAATTGTTATTTAACTAAAGAAATTATATAGATTAAATTCATTACATTCATTTACGTTTTATAATTACTCTCGCCATTGAGTTATTGGCTCAGGTTCTCGAGGAGTAGCAGAGAACACACTTTGAATGATGGAGAATCAAAAATACTGTCTTTAAAAAGAATACAATTATATTCATTCAAGTTGGGCAGCATGAACATAGTATATGGAGGAGCAGGAACAATTTAAGTAAACGTTACTATTCAACTATAGACAAGGTTTCCCTCTGCTCATCCTCCAGGAATGCGGCTGGTGCTTTTGAGAAATAGTACAATATGTCAGCCGCCAAGCAGTCATAAGTATATAAAGTGCATGTACAGCTCTGCCTTTGCCCTTGACTTCATGTCATTCAGGAGCCGTATAGCATCACAGTAGAAACACCAATGAGTTTCTCTACAGAGGTCAGCCTGCGTCTGTACCTCATTGTGGCCCAATTATACCACACCGGGGGGTTGCTGGTAGCTTTAGCTTCTTCAGATACCGAAGGAAGTACATTCTCTGTTGGGCTTTTCCAGTAAGCTTGCAGATGGTGTGTGAGTGAGGTCCCAGCTGATAGTTGTGCTCAGGGATTTGAAGGTGTCTACTATTGAGATCTTCCCTAGCCACAGACTATCAACACTGGGCTGGGCAGACTATCAAACTGTACCCTCACAAGGCTGTGCCCCCTCCTGGTGGCTGTTCAAGTTCGCAGACAACACCACTCTATTGGGCTCATCTCACATGCGGATGAGTTCATCTACTTGGGATTTAATTGTAATAATGCTTTTTACTCTCCCTGAGCAGAAATTAGTTGATGTCGGGAGCATTTGTGGTGATTTGGGCATGACAAACACAAGGAACCATGGATTGTGGTGTGATTAACACACAGCTTAGCTAATAATAACACCAGTCATTAAATGGATGATGTTACGCCTTTACATAAGCCATGAGTGTGCATTAGTGCACACCGACAATGAACAAAGAGGGCATTGTTAGCTCATTTGGCACATCATCAAAATAGCTCATGGTTGTTGCTTAAGAGCGCCACTGTATTATATCAACATAGTGTCAACTGCTAATACATTTTAAATCAAATTTTTAAAAAACCTTACACATTCCATTTTTATCAGCTGAAAGATTGACAGATTCTTATAGTGTCATTGAGTGGGAAATTAATAAAATTGCAATGCTTTTGGTTTTTACAGCTTTTTCCCATTGTGTTATCAAGTTGCACATGGAAATGGAGTCGCATTTAGCTGTTTATGGAGAGAAAAATGAAAGACAACCAATAATTTAGCCACCGGCTTCACACTCAAAGATGTTATTATTATCAGAAATGTGTCAGGCTCCTGGTGCTATTTCCTTTTTTGTGTGATAGCCCCAACAGCACCCCAATGTGCGTGCATACACACACACACACACACACACACACACACACACACTCACACACACACACACACACACACACAGGCTGTACGCAGGCAGACGCTTTCAGGCACAGAGACACACATGTACACCCACAAACCTCGAGGCATATAATCAGATAACAGATTGATTTAGCTGTGCATCTCAAACCAGCTGCCCTGCTACGATGCCGATAGCATGGGTGGTCGTGGACACACACACACACACACACACACAGACACACACAAGATTATTACCAGAGAACTTCAACACTGTTCCTACGAGACCGGCAGCACTAACCAATCCACATCATCTGAAAGACAAGGTAAAAATAAATAAATATTTGTGTATATTTGTCTTCACTTCATCCAAACCAAGAGACAATTATCTGAATAATCACGATTATGCAAACTTAAAAAATTTAATTTTAACGTAACAATTTACAAATGCCAATTATTACACATTTTTAGAAAGTTATTATTTTCACAGTTTTTTAAATCTTTATTAGGAACAAGATTGTGACGTCACAGGCTTCCAAAAATTCTTTGCCCGGGTGAGCAGTGGCACCTTCTCCTTTCGGGCAGAGTTGAGTGTACACAAGTGGTATTGTTTACATTCCTGCATTCGGCGCTGCCTAAAGCCGGCATGCCTGGGAATCATTGCTGTGGAGCATCATCGCGCAAGAGTTACACTTCTTTTGTTTCCCCAAATGGAACCCCAAGTTACCGCAATCCGACGAGACGAAAAGACGCCGTCTTGCTTGGCTACTGTTGGACAAGAAGACCTGACCATCGACTGCATTCCAGACGGAACGAGGGTGTGTTCACGACATATCCATTCAGGTTCCATTCAAGGAGTATTTCAATGTTTCCTTCGCACCGAGTTGGTGCGTCGCGATTCCTCACAGTGCTGTGTGTAGAATCACGTGACCACGTGATGCTGTGTCTATCATCACTCCGCCAACAGCATCCCCTGCTTCAATTATTTGATGGAAGCCTTCAGATACAAATACGGAGTTCATAATAATTCCACTTTTTGTTATGACGTTTCTTCTTTTTCTTACTTGTCTAGCCAGATAGTAGCACCACCATTAAATTATATATTGAATATGAAATTAAACTCATAATAAGCGAGTGAAGATATCTAACTGTTGGGGTGACATATAGGACGGCTTGAAATCATCAACAAAAGTTGCATAGTGCTGCTTTAACTGAGGGAAGTTAATTGTTTCCCCATAGAACCAGTTTCTGGAGAGAGAGAGAGAGAGAGAGAGAGAGAGAGAGAGAGAGAGAGAGAGAGAGAGAGAGAGAGAGAGAATGGAGGAATCTTAGTTAATAAAGGTAATACTAGGTCCAGGGGAAATCTTAAAAGAAATCATTGTATAAACATCAGAAGCAAGTCAATGGCGCCGAATGCCTGCAGGGGGCACTGGTGTGCAAGGAGAGTGCTTAGAGAGCCACGTGCCTGGCCGATAATGTCACATTTCTATAATTACTCCCACCGATTGGGGAAACAAAGACGGGGTAATTAATGTTATTACCTCCAGCAAGGAGAATATGTTTTCAGTTTGTTTGTCGGTGAACACAATTAGTAAAAATGTATGTGTTGATTTCCATTAAATTTGTACCAGAAGTGGGTACTGGCGTACAAACGAACACACACACACACACAATCCAACAAAATTCAGAGATGAACCAGATCCAGGATTTTTTTTTCTAAAGGATTCTTCACAAAAATACTTTTAAATGTTATGGACAGATTTTCAATTTTTTTTAACCAGCTATGACTATTGGGCTTCAAATTTAGAGATTACTCACATCACGATCAGTATTTTAGTGGAGGTTTGCACTCTCTGAGTTCTCCTAGGTGTTATTCATGATGCCTAAATGCTTTACAGGAAACACCATGGCCTGTGCCAATGTTACGTTTGAGAAGACAATTCTTGCTCTATCTTGAAAAATAAATGCAACATTCTTCTCACTATTGATGTAGAACATAAATCCACAAATCCATGCGGGCAGTCACTCATGAATCCAGAACAGTAACCCAGTAGAGCGTGCGGGCGCCGCACGGCGACCACAGCTGACTGTCAAGCCAATGAGGGATCTTTGCAAGACGTCGAAATGTCAGTGTGCGTTAGCAGCGGGAGCTCCTTCGCATGATGAACGCACCCTAAGACAAGGCGAGGGAGGGAGAGAGAGAGAGAGAGAGAGAGAGAGAGAGAGAGAGGAGTAAGAGAGAGGGAGGGAAAAATAAAGATTTATGTTGCTGTATTAACAAATGCATTGGACTGCGCGCGCCAGATAGGAATCCTAATAAGCCTCCCGCCCGCGGCTGTGGTTTATGTGCCAAGATGTGTTGCCGTATATCACGGGCCGTAGCCATTTGGTCCCAATAACTATAATATAGCCGGCGTATAAAACCCTGAATAAATTCTCTCCGCCGCCATTTTTTGACAGCGGCTATTCAGACGCGCACAGTTGGGTTGGGGATGGGAGAGGGGGGGTATTAGTGAGGGTGGGGATGAGGCACTCATGGTGCGCAATCATATTCAACTTGGCGGAATATAGTGGGCCGAGAAACGAGTTGGGCCGCTGTGTTTTTATCTGCTAACTGGCGACGAGGAGCTTGATGCGGTGGAGAAGGTGGAGAAGGAAGACGAAGACTTATCAGTCACATGACTAATTATCTTTCTTGTGTGCACACGCCTCGAGCTCTTGCTCACTCTCATATTGAGTGTGTGAACTTTGCTTAAATTGGTAGGACCAAAGCAAGTGGCGTTGTCACATGTGCAATCTTAATCCGTTTTTTTTCTTAATCTTGTTTCAATGACCTCATTGAATCTGTTTTTTTCTTAAACACATTCCAGTGCAGCAACGTTCGTAAAACGGAAATGTCCATGTGTGTGTATGTGTGTGTCATGTCACATTATTTCCCTGGGAATTAAGAGCATTTTGGAACAACATTTTTTTTCTTGTTTTTTGCGGATATATTTTTCAGCTTTTTTTTTTCTCTGATTTGAATAAAGC
Organism: Bregmaceros cantori; assembly: GCA_900302395.1. Lineage (NCBI taxonomy): Eukaryota > Metazoa > Chordata > Actinopteri > Gadiformes > Bregmacerotidae > Bregmaceros > Bregmaceros cantori. The sequence goes on along the minus strand of OMKY01088273.1, from coordinate 18,682 downwards.
TGTAACTATGCAACATAGGACAGGGAATGGATGTCCATCATGGTTTCACATACAAATGCATATTAAACCAATTTGAGCTTGTAGGTGGTTGATCAGATAAGACCAGCTGGCTTTCCATCAACTTGAGCTGTTTGACCTGATTGACCAGCTAACATCAGCTGAAACAAGCTACTAGATCAAGCCGGTCCAAAGATTTTGTCAGTAGGGTTGGCTCACGTTATTCCGAAATGGAAAATGGAAAATGCAGAGAAAACTAGCATAATCTTCTTGAATGGAAACTATGTTCCCTAGTCACAGGCAAGGAACAGAAGGACATAGACACACCTGCACAATGAGCTCACCAGACTGTCACTAATTGTAAATTCTTGAAACCCCACACACAGAAAAAGGGCAAATGGATGAGGCTAATGGCAGGAGGCGGTCCAATTGGCACGGGATACTCAAAGCCTTTAAATGTCAGCCTTTTGGGACATTGGCATTGACCAGCCAAGGTGGCTAGCAACATCTTTCTCACACTAAGAATGCCTCCATGTCAATAGACTGTTTTAGCGACAGCCCCCTTTTTATTTGTGGAGTTCGCATTTTCTCTACACAGCATAATGGCCCGGGTGGGGTAGTAACAGATTGCATGTCAATTGAATGCATTAATCAGATTTAAAACATGCCATTGCATTATTAATTCAATTAAATTGACCTGGAATAGGATATTACTGGCACTATTACACTTATTCCGTTCTGAAAATACATTTTAAACCAAGGCTATTGGTGTCTGATTTAGATGTGCATACAGCCGATATTAAAAACCATTGGACTGCATATAATTAGTGATCTCTGCTTTATATGGAAATGTGTGATTTGTGATTTCCAAAAATATGTACATTAATCTGTAGGACGGCCGTGGTAGAAATAGCTAAATGGATTAACGCGATTGTGTTACTGAATGCGATGTTTAATAAGTAACTTATAAAATAAATCCAAACCTGTTAATGTGGTAACCTGGGGAGCCAGAATCAACATCGTTAGACGCTTACATTGGGTCTAGGAAAACCAGGCAAACCGTCAGTACGGATTCAATCGCCCAATCAGCGTGCTACCTGAGACATGGGCGGAGTTTGTACAGGCTACGCGAGACATGGGCAGAGTTTGGTTGTCAGGCCGCCAAACCGCTTGACGAATGGATAACACGATTTTATAAAGACACTTTTTTTACGTTTTCCGACCCTGGTTTTACCAGACCCAATGCAAACATCTAGCGATGGGCGATGCGTCGACAATGTGTTGGTTCTGGCTCGCCAGGCTAGTAATGTGGGAGGACTGTACCTCCAACAAATTGAAAGACTATATGCTCCCCGAGACGCTATCCCCTGACAAACACAACTCACAATAGTTTGCATTTAGTACTCCATGAACCTCCCCAATGACATGGTCTGTACGATTCCTGGTCTCTATATTGTTATGGGTCCTGCTGGTAGTTGTTTACAACTACCATTGAACATGCAATATGGAAGTTTGGCATGTTAAAGGTGCGTGCTTGGTGGAACTGGATACAATGCCAACTGGGCATTAAGCCCAAGGAGAGAGATACGGCAGAGATTCTGGCCGAATAACGTGAGTAAAGATTGGACTCACAAAAATAATTTAGCTCTAGGCAGACTGACTGTAGACTCCGTGCGAACCAGCTAGCCTCATACACACAGATGGAATTCGTACGAGTATTAGTGGCTCGAGACGGCCACAACTCGCCGAGTGATATAATCATTGGAAGCCGGCCCATCTCCAAGAAAGTATTGGAGAGGGGCTGAACCGGACGGAGCCTGCTGCCTAAATAGAGGAAGCCACAGGTGCTACTGGTTAGCATTAGCATACTTACTCGTGGCTTCCTGCCTGGGAGTGGCGCCCAGCGCCTTATGGGCATAGCGCCCTCTACCGCCAATCCCAGGCAATTAAGCGCCACCGGTAACATATATACGCATAGCGATTTAAAGATCTTTCCTAATTGATGTATATTGCCGGGATAATTATTGGTTAATTGTGTGAGGGGGGTCATAATTTCACAAACGTGTCAGATTTGCCATTAATATTTTTTAATTCAGTTCCCATAGGATCCCATTCATTCTGACTCTGTCGTTGGCGCCCCTAGCGGACAGTAAGGAAGAAGTCATGTGTGGGGTGACTCTCTCTCATATACTGTATAGCTCTCTCTATCTTGTCCAGGATATATGTACTTTTAACAATGACATCTATTACAACAGTGTGCGGTCGGCGGCGTGACGCGAGTTCGTTCACAGCAATGGGATGACGTCATGCACTCTGTGTCTACTTTATATACAGTCTATGAGTCAGATGCATATCACTGCCAAACGCAATCAGAGCGTAATGGGTTTATGCCCTTTACAGTGACTAAAGGAGCCCGCTGAGTGGTCTATGAATGCTGATTGCTAGACTGTTCCCAACATTGTGTCTGTAACTGTCCTCAGATAGGGGGTCCTCAAATTGTTACCCACATGCACCTCTATAGGCCTCCAAGATTTGTGTGCATTGTCTAATATTGTATTGAACTGATTGCATCGTATTTGGTTTGCTTGACTTCATTGTGGAGGAGCCACATGTGGACATCATCAGAGATGGCAAATGTAACCATTTTTTTAATTGAGTAAACGTAAAATACATTTGGACAAAAACAAATTGAGTGAGGGATCCAAATATCTACTTAAGTCAACATAAAAAGTTCAGTTGCTGGAATATATTTAAAAATATTTGTGAAAGTAAAAAGTACTTAATAGATTAGCCGCTTATGTCAGGAAATAATCATTTCTTAGCTTGTTGTGTTAGTGTAAAGATACATATTGCACAATATGTCAAATGTATGCAGTGTTGTTTACATTTATCTGCATTACCTGATGTTAATAGTTCTTGTAGATACGTGTCATTGTGAAAACAAAATAGAGTATATTTATATTGTCTATAAAAATTAACCAGTCTGTTCTCGGAAAGTAAGGATTAGAAAGTACTGATATTTGTGTTGAAAATGTACTGAGCACAAGTAAAAAGTTGTCAGAGCAATAAAGTACTGAATACTTGAACAATGTCCTGTACTCAACTCAAGTATTTGTACTACATCACTTGCCATCTCTGGACATCATTCATTCAAAGTGATTGTCCCCCACTCTTTCAGTAGTACTGTAGACTCTGTATGTGAATGCAGAGCATATGCAACCTGTTTTCATATGTGGGTTGCTTAGCAGTTGGATGCCTGCTCATTATACCCAGAGCTGGCAAAAGTACCCAGATTTTCTACTTGAGCAAGAGTAAAATACATAAAACAACTTCAGTAAGACTACAAAGTAGTGATCCAATTATCTACTTGAGTAAAGTAATGAGTACAGGCTGAGAAATGTACTCAAAAGTATTTTTGAAAGTATTAAGTACAAAGTACTAAAAATAAAAGTGTATGTTTTTTCAATGTTAGTTTGTCAATGTTATTGTTCGAATAAATTACTAACAACCTAGACTAATTGATGTCAATGCGCAAAAAAGAGAGAAAAAGTAACGAGCCTGTTTTGGTAAAGGTAAGGAGGAGAAGTACAGATATTTTTGGTAAAATTATCCTCAATACAAGTAAAAATGAATCACAGAACAAAGTACTTCTAATAGTACAGATGTACACTATACTATCGTTCATGTGCACCAGCATGGGTCAGCCTTCTCCAGAGGTGTCGATCCAGTGGTTGTTTTGTTTAGGGTGCGTGTGTTGAGTCCTGACCATTAGTGGGTGACAGATATCACCCACTAAAGAGGAAGAATCTCTATTCCGAAAAGCATCAATGTGAGCAAACCCTAAAACCATCCCTATATCCAACCTAAAACTTATTCCTAACCCTAATCCCAACCTAACCTAAACCATAAACCCACTCTCTAATCCTATTTAAACCACATTTTTAAATGAAAAAAAAAGTATAACCTGAACCTTAATATTGCATTGTTCCTGTCAAGAAAATCTATGTCTGAGAATTTGTTGCCACAATCTCAATTGACTAATGTCGCTCCTCATATGCAGTAACTCATATTACACACATAGTGACAGAATATATATTGCACTATAATCGTTTCACACACACAGACACACACACACGCACACACAAACACACATTTTTGTTTTACTCATCAGACGTGCCTGCATCAAGACAATCATTTGCTTTTGGCCAACATTGAAACATCGTCTGTTTGTCTTGCAGCTCTTGACGTGTCTGGGAGACGGCTTGAGTGCTGAAAGGTAGGAAGAATTATTTCTTTTTCTTTTTTTCCCCTGGTATTGCTAGGTGGTTTCCCCACCACCCATCTGCAAGATATTCATGTAATATAAGTTTGGCATTGTATAAACCTGATAGTCCCTGGTTATGTCATACACATGGTTACAACCCATCAGATGTTCTTTGTTACAGGCTCTTCCGCAATTATCTTATCTTATCGCAATTATCTTATCTTATATTGTTTTGAGAAAACTTGATGTTTGAGGTTTCTCACATAGTTTGTTGCTATATTGGTGATTGCATAAGAACAAGTAATGGGGCTCCTGTGTGAATGTGTGCGCAGCGTTGGATTGAAAGTTTGTTTGGAAGTTTCAGCATACACAGTAAATTTTGCAGTGTCAAAGTTCATTGACTCTTTCAGAGTTTTTACAACAGCTGAATTTGTTGTAATAAGTTGAATATTTTCTAGTGTTGGTGTTAATTTGCAGAGTTGCAAGGCGCTGTGTCAATTAGACTCTACAAAGTCTCGCCCAAAGCCCACCCACCTCATCCTCTCTCAAACTTTAAAGACTGCTATTTTCATTGCATCATGACTCATGTGGCACCCGACCCTTAGTGAGGACCGAGGTTCGGCTCGGACCCCAGGGGACCCCAGTAGCGCTGCCGACTCGCCGTGTCGCAGGTCCTCGTGGCCTTCGTCTGCTCAGATGCAGACGCCCATCCCTTCACGGACGTGCCAGCGGTGCTGTACAGTATTAATTTTTTACCCAATTTCAAGTTCATTTTAAGATGAGTTAAACACTATGGAAAGAGTTAATTTAACACCAAATCTGATAAGGACCAACTACACTCACACACAAGTGTTGATTTAACACTGCAACATTTACTGTGTAGTTTGGTCAATGAGCTTGAGTGCTTGACATTATAAAATGATACAAACATAGGAATCAATGCAGAGTTGACCTGCCTGAAACAGGCACAGACATGCACAATCCACAGCTGGTTATGGAAGCTGTGCAGCAGCACTCGCTATGACACATACACACTACAGCCATTCTAGATGGAGACGCTCCAGCCCAATACATTTCCGTGTGACGATCTGATCTGACTGCACCTACAATTTCACCGTGATTGAGTTTCAAAGCTGTTCCGCGGGCCATTTTCGACTTGAGCGGCTACGGCCGGCCCGACAGCCACCGCATAATAATAAAGTTGTCTGCGGTGCATTTTTCAGTCAAGACGGCGTACTTTGCGCGGAGCAACTATTTAAACAGAAAAGCCCCAAAATGAACAATGAAGATTGAGCGTGGTCGGAAATTACTTTCAGACCCTAGAATTAGATTATGCGGCACACATTTTCTCGTGGTTAAATAAAGTTCATTATTTCTTGTCGTATAGTTTCAGGTGATTTCTCAAATATTTTTAAAGATAAGTCTACTATCTAGACTTTTATGAATAGAGGATGTGCTGATTGTGCTTCAATCAAAGTCTGCAAGAGTGTTTCCAATTTCATCTCAGGTAGGGGAATAGGACAAAGATGTCATTGTTTTGTGAAGCGTTTATATGCTATCCCCCAGTCTGGAGAACCCAGCCTGAATGATGGGTGCTCCGGTATCACCTGCAATATACAAGTTAGCTCTGCCCATTACCTATAGCTCCCAACCAATGTACGGAGCTATACAAATGTAGAGAATGTGTCATTCATTATGGATCTAAGAATTGGGTAAGACAACTTTCCATTTGTAGTTTATTTTGTTCTTAACTCTGTGTGAGTTTCTTCGAGAGCTCACGTAAAACATGCAAATAAACCTATATGTCCTTCCCTTGAATCGCACTATATGATTACATATACATTTCAATATTACAGTGTCTCAGTTGCTGTTGGAAGTGGACTCTTGATCAAGAAAGCAGCATCTGTGCTCTATGGCAGGATTTATTCCCCCCCAAAAAAGTGGTTCTAACGGTAGAATGCTATCGTGTGTTGCAAACCAAATTCTTTAGAAGGTCCTTTATACCTTGGACAATTAGACTTATCCATCTATTTATCTATGTAAATATCCATCTCAGTGGTTCTGTATTTTTGTATATCTGTATGGTATATCTGTTTCCCACACACACACAACAAAACATACAAGATAGCTCCAACCTTCATCAAGATATGGAAAGATATCTGGAGCTGGTTCGTTCTCATTGAAGCACACAGCGCTCTAGCTTAAAATCAAAGAAAATATTCAGTTGTTCATGATATGATATTAATTTCCTTCCTTAGCAGGAATATATGATTGATTGTCCCAAACAGAAAAGTTAAAAGAAAAAACGATTGTTTTTCTGGAATTGGGAGTCTTGTGGCGTCAGTACCTTGGATAGTGACTCCCTGACCTTGCTCCACTCTCTCATGTTAGAGAGTGCTCCTGAAATGTTTGACGTTAAATCGGATAATTCTGGCATATTATTTTCCGTGATGTAAGGTGCGAATCCCAAAAACTATCCGCTTATTTTGAAAGGGTACAAAACCTTAGCCCCCAATCCCTAACCTAACACCCAACCTAACCCTAACTTCCTACTACATACCCCTAACACAATCCTAACCTTAACCTAACACTAACCATAATCTAAACTTAACCTAACCCAACCCTAACCTTAACCCAAATCCTAACCTTAACCTAACCCTAACCTTAACCCTAACCTAATCACTAATCCTAACTTAACCCTAACAAAATGAGCGGATCGTTTTTGGGATTCAAATTTTACACAACGGCAAAAAATACGCCATAATTATCCATTTTAACGGGGACCCTCTGGAAATGGATCTCATTTGAGGTTCTATTTCTGATGTACATTTGCCATGAAATGAATGACATGGTTTTAATGCCAGTGAACCCAGTAACTAAATTGCATTAACTAAGTTACTCTGATATTAACATTTACTTCTATTTTTTTCTTAGTAATCTAAACATAAGCTCTACCACCACAGTGAAGTTGCTGTCCGCTCCCGCCATGCTATCCTCATCATGTCCATTCTTTTCATTTTGAAAACCCATGTCCAAATCTCGCTTTTGACTTTATTTTTGGATGATATGTTGGTTCATCCATTCAATTTGGGGGTGCATCAGAGTCCAAAGGTCAAAGGTGCTGTGACAATGCACAGCAGGATTGCCTGTGGCATGGATATTTCATCACATGGGGCATCGGAATGTCTGTTTTCGATCTTTCATTCATACTTATTTTGTTCACGGTTCAGTTTAGCTGCCAAACAACATTGTGTGTTGAAACTTGTTATTGAATGTTATTGTTGTGACAGAGGAGGTAGCCATGCTAACACCGTGTTTTGAAATTCAGAATTCTCACTTTCAAAATATTGTTCCATGGTTACCACAGTAACCCGTAACAATAGACACGCCCATGGACACACAACACTCAATCATTCTCACACACACACAGATCACCACTTGGCAGCAATAACCCCCCCCCCCCCCCCCCCCCCCCCCGGCACAAAAAAAAAATT
>OMKY01088269.1:0-10881 GCA_900302395.1 Bregmaceros cantori | reverse complement strand
GCAGGTATAGGCGATGAAACCGATTGCCACAAGAGAAGTCCAGTGCTATATTTATATCCCCGAAACGTGGAGCGTAGGGGAGGTAATGGTTTTGCGCTTGTCTCTGTTGTGTCTGCCGCACAACTCCTTCGTGTAAATGCGATAGGTTCATGAACTGATTAGATTTGGCAGGCCAACACTTACAAGATGGTTGAATGGTTGGTTTTTATTCCTCATCTTGCACATTTGTCAGTATAATACATAAAAGCGTGCATTCGTTGAGCAAAGAACATGGTATTTCAGACGATGAGTGAGGCAAGGTGCATTATGAGTAGTCATAGAGTGGGCTTTAGCAAACAAATGTTAACCGTGCAAGTTGAACGTACGTACATACGAAAAATCACTATCGAATCAGATGTCCTCAGACCTCAGCTGGCTCCACTTGACGCAAAGGTGAATTGGCTTTAACCAAGCTTCTCACCCTATCTAACAAAGGGCCTAACCACACTGCAAAGGAAACTAATTTCAGCTGTTTGCACTTGCGACTTCATTCTTTCTGAGGGCTGTCGCACCGATCTGACTGTCAATCATACTCATACTCAAAATGAGTATGAACACATGACAGCAGTCTGCCTACATGAAGTATCACATTGCCCATCACCTAAAGAAAGTGGAGAATACAAAATGGAATATCCTTTGCATAGTTCAATGGGTCAATACTTAAGAAAGGACTTGATCAAGTAAATCCAGATACACACTCATTGGCAGTGATGACAAGAGTTCCCAGATTGCTTACTTGAGTAAAAGTAAAAAAAAAGGTTATAATATTTATGTATAATGTACATGTGTGTTGTGAGTAGCTAGCAGGGAATAGCTAGTCTCTGTAATGTCCCTGCAATTAAATGAAGAAAAAAGACACGCTCAATCTTCCATGCAGACACGTAGTGTCTCTTCACCTGCAAAACACAATAACAATTTTCTTAGATGGGTGTCGTTATCCTACGTAACAAGCCTGTTTTGGGAACTGCAGAGAGTAGAAAGTACGGATATTCATGTTTAAAACGTACAAAGTGAAAGTTAACAGTCGTCAGAGAAATACATAGTTCTAAAAATGTGCTGCACAGGAGTTCAGTCAGGTAGGCAGAGTGCTGCAAAGCACACATACATGCTACAATGGCAGCGTTGAGTCAAAGGTTCGTTTTCCCCCCACCGGCAGTTTTAAACATATAATTAAAGTCACACACATGTGAACACTGGTACACACACGAGGCTGCTATCCATAACAAAAGAATCATCTCTTTGTGTGCGTTTGGATTCTGCAATATTTCTCCAGATTGTTAGGTGTTTGTGATACAATGAATGGAGTAACGTTTACAGAAAAGTATGTTTTCTGTAGCATTCTTGGCTTAGAGGTTAGCAATTACATTTGTCACGGGTTATTATACGAATGTGGAATGACCCATAGTGGAGACAAAGAGGGAGGGTTTGAAAAACCCTTTATTTGCTTGTGAAAACATAAACTGTCAGGAGATAAGTGAAAGACCCTTTAGAGGTTGCAATGGAATACATAAACAAATTCTATCTAAAAACTGTCCATGGCTTCATCATCAGACACGTTACTCATCTCAATGTTCGAGTCCACCGGGGTGGAATCAGGTTCCGGTGGAGGCTCCTGGAGGTTGTGCTGTTGGTAGAAGAGACAGCACCCAGATGAGTTCAATTGCCAGGAATTGTACAGTTATCCAAGGAAACTTCGTCGAGGGTTAGGGTATATTGGGTGTATTGAACCGTGGCGTAACGTGCTTAGTCAGGTAGACTAACCTGAGCCAAGACTTTGGGGCTGCTTCCTTCCGGGATCGGACGCTGTCTTAAATGGAGGCGGACTGTTGATTTCTGACTCGGGGCAGCTGGAGGTGCTGGAGGCTCCGCGGACGATCCGTCGAGTCGCGGCGCAGATGGACGGTCCGTGGATTATGCGCGCGCTTCGTCCAGCTGGCCTTGTAACAACATTATTGGATTAAATATGTGGGAGTGGGTATAGTGGTAAAAAAGGTATTGGCATTTTAATCAGGGCAGCTGGTTGGTACATTGGTTAGCACTGCTGCCCCACAACAACCCAGCTCGCCCAGTCTGTGGAGTTTACATGTGCTCCCGTGTCTGCGTGGGTTTCCTCCGGGCACTTTGGTTTCCCACCAACACCACCAAAAACATAAACGTGGAGGAAGAATTACACTGTACATGTATGTGCGACTAAATAAAGTACCTTTACCTTAACCTCTGAATTGTGGCAGGTAGTCTGAGAAGCATAATCACGGGGATCATCAAAATGTTTTGCAGGAGGTGTGTGGGTGTGTGTGTTTATCTTTCGCTAACTCTGCACTTGTTTTCCTTGTTTTTTTATTGCTTACGACAGCTTCTGTTCCATCCTTCCTCCAGGACGGATAAAAGAGGCACGTACAACGGCAGACATTTATGTCCGCTCCCTGTGGCAGGCAGGGTTGATGACGGGGCACCCCCCCACTACCAAAAGAAGTGCCCTGTGCTCTTTCATTGGATGCATAGGGTTGAATAAATTGCAGTATTTTACCACAGAAAAAAAAGTTTCAAAATTGTATTTTCTCTAAAATGGAGCATGTGGACTGCTCACCAAGAGCACCTTAATGGGAATTTGACTGTGTCTAGAGCTGTGACACAAGCCTTTGAATTCCAGTTAGTTAGTTAGCAGTATTTTAGGTCAGTATGTCAAACATAGTCCATAGTTATGCTTAATTAATATAAATAATATGTAATAGCATACTGTTTTAGAAATGTATTTTGGTTCGACCTGTGCACCGTACACTGGTGTCACTGGCTGTGTCCGAAATCGCTACCTATCCCCCATATAGTGCACTATATGGGGCGCACGCCATTTTGTAGGGGTGTCTGAATTCTCTATGTACCCTATATAGTGCACTGAAAGTATCCCACAATGCACCACAAAAAGTAGTGAGCATCGGATGTACCCTAGACGGAGCAATATAACCCATAATGCATTGCGAGACGTTTTTTAAAAAATGACCTAAACTCCTAAACTTTAAAAAATGGCATTACGGGAGTAAATAGCGACCGACCACGGCCAATAGTTATAAATGGAAGTACTTATGACTTTTTATGATGATTGTTGAATTTTATAATTATATTTTTTATAATCATATTTTATAATCATTTTGACGATGCCAATTCTAGTGTCCGAAATATCGGCCGTTGCTGTTGAGTGCACTATAAGTGAGTGCACTATATGGGGGATAGGGAGTAGGGGATAGGGAGCGACAGCCACTGATTAGCAGATCAACCTGGCTGAAAAACTGCACTGCCTGTTTGTAGTGCAGAGGTAGAAGCAAAACATGGCAAGAACTGGAATTGGAATTGTCATCTGTGGCCTTCAGCCCATCATTGTGCATAGTGGACTCAGGAACTAGTCAGAGATCCCTGTGCTGCCCAGTGGCTCAGTTGATTAGGCAGAGCGCTGGAAAGCACACATATACCTCAATGGCACGGTGAGTCGGTGGTTCGAATCTCGCCACCGTATTCCCCACATGTCTGCCCCCCATCTTCACCTGTTTCCGTCAACCCTAATAAATAAAGCTTGGAAAAAAAACTGCCTGAATGGGCATTGAAAAAACGACTATGAAAACACTGACTATGAAAACACAGACTATGAAAACGCACATGCTACCACTAGTCTTTTAAATGAAAAAATGAAGAAAAAAAAGTAAAACATAAATAATTGTACCTCTCACCCGCACCTCCCAATAACGACCACAGATAGAAAATAGCACCCCTGTTAAATCTGAAGTAACCATCTTGTTGCTGTTGTTCATGATATGGCAAACCCATTGATTCATTCATTCATCCATTCCTACGCCGGATGTGTGTGTCGTTATCGAGGAAGCTCACCTTACTGGCACTAAATGATGTGACGTAAGCGCCCTGGGAATCATCCTTTTGTCGGCTGTCACAAAGAACTCCATTAAGGGGAGTTCTGCCGCAATCGCCCTCACCTATAGCTGCTGCACGGATGTGCCAGCAGTGTTGGTTTCCAACAGGGATTTATCACCCACGTGATTGTGTGCGATTAACTGCTGTTCATTTATTCTGCACCTAATCCTACTTTTTCATGAATGATTCCTTATAAAAACGTGCTTGACATGTAATTATCTTGCTTTAACAGCGGCCTGCCAGCCATTGATGAATCGGGGCTTTAAGAGGGTAATACAAATGATACAATTGAAGGATGTTCTCAACATGAGGAATGGTCCGACAGCCACAAAAGGCGGCGAAAGAGACGTGCTGTTTTAAATCCGCTCCACGCTTCTGTGGATAAACAAACAGCATGAAAGCCTATCAATCCACACAACTTGTACCTTTTAACCCCTGCCAATGTGGCTATTCTATTATTTGTTAAGATAATACCTTAAAGTGTGGCTTTTTCAGAATGAGTTTTAAAGTTCACAGACTAGGATTTCTTCTTGGTAACTGGTGGAAAGTATGTAGAAGAACAAAGTAGCACAAGAGCATGCAAATAGCACACAACAGCAAGGACAATGTTCAATACAACAGTCTGAAGTGCAGCACTAGTAGGAATGGGGTGATAGGGGACAAAGTGATTCTGATGGACGGCAATCAGCCTGGGTGTTTCCGAGTTCTAGAGGTGTACAAGTCCTCCACGGATGGGAGGCTGCACCTAATGAGCTTCTCTGCTGAGCCGATGATGCGCTGCAGACTGTCTATATCTGTGGGTGTGGCTCCAACATACCACACCATGATGGATGATGGTCAATAAAGCTGCTGTTGAGAGTTAACCTTTATATGTAACAATGTGTTGGCAAGGCAACTTGTATGCCAGAGGCTCCATGTTGAACATGGCTACTGGTGCATGGCTACTAGTAGTATGCTATTACACTAAACTGAACTCTCTTAAATGTTGCCTCAATTAGACTCTTTTCCCCATTATAGCTTGTCCTCTCATTCTCTCTCTCTCTCTCTCTCTCTCTCTCTCTCTCTCTCTCTCTCTCTCTCTCTCTCTCTCTCTTTCTCAGTTCTTTGTTTTGATTATTATGGTGCTGGGGGTTATGGTCAGGGTGTTAAAGTAATTTTCCCTGGCCAGTGAATAAACTATCGATTTCAAACATGTTCTAGGTTGGTTGATAGTTATGTTTATATCTGTCTACAAATATGCACATAATGTATTTGAAGCCATTTATCCATGCTTATTGATGGTGAAGAGCGTCTAAAAAGGTGCATGTTTTAAATAATCAGAATGTGTACTACTAATAGTAATAATAATAATAACTACGGACTACGGAAAATGTAACACAGCATATGTTTTTCAATCTCAATAATGTAGCTGAATAGTCTATTCAAATAGTCATTCAAATCTTTTGGAATATGAACCCTGAATATGAGCTAGTGAGACTTGTCTAAACATGGGTATGGTGTAGGGCTGCAACTAGCGATTATTTCAATAGTCGATTAGTTGGCGATTATTGAAACAATTAATCAACTAATCAGTTAGATATTTTTCCTTTCAAAAATCCGCTAAATATTCACATCGACACATTTAATCTAGTCAACGTGAAATTTAGTCAATTTTGGTTTATGATAGCCAACAAATCTCAAATTTAGTCACAATTTATCATGAACTCAAATAAAAATTCAATAAATTTTTACACTAATATTTTGATGGTTTGCTTCATATTCATCTTTTTTATCAATAATGTTGAATAATTATTGATCATATTCTGGATTTTCAGAAATTATTAAGTGATATCAAAATCATGTAAACCAATGCGTGGTGGTGTCATCAAAAAAACTGCTGAAAGTAACAATGATTCAACTCCTTGGCCTTTATTGATTACTGCATTTGTTGTCGATTAATTTAATAATCGATTAGTCATCGATTAATCAACAAATCGTTGCAGCCCAAGTATGCTGCACTCCACCCCAATGTTTTCCGAAACAACCGCGGCTAACCATGGGACTAAAGAGGTCGTAAAAAGTAATGAATTGCACGCTGGGTGTTAGCACAGTCGTAGCACGGTGTGTACGTTGGCATCTGTTGGTGCACGTGCCGCGGCGACTTCAGTCGGGGTGCACCCCAAGGATACGACGGAGGACAGTGTGCAGCAGAGCGTGTATCTGTGTGCATACATACATATGTGTGTGTGTGTGTTTTGGTAAGGGGACGGTCCCATGCTATGTATGAGCCTCCTTTATGGCAGCACTAATGAGAATTAAAATCAGTGTCACGGTACGTGTGATTGGATGTTAATTGGCCTAATGGATGCATTCTGTCGTCTCTGATGAGATGCGTGGCCCTCCGCCGAGTTTCCCAAGGCTACATCGCCTGTTACATCACCTCTTTGCCTGTACGCAGTTTCTCTTGCCTTTTAGTTGTGTATATATATTTTTAAAATTATTCTACCCATCAACAAAGAAGACATTCATTTGTTTTTCCTGCCTTTGTCATTGCCATGCTACTTAAAGGTGGCAATGTCCTTGCGATAACAACATCACAAAAAGACGCCAGATAGTCACCATCGACCTCTTCCAATCTAGCAATCGTCATAGACTCAATAACTGATGTGTGTCTCTGATTGTGTATATATGTGTGTGTGTGTGTTTGTGTGTGTGTGTGTGTGTGTGTGCCCACATACGTGCTGGTTTTGCAGATCGGGCAGTGGCACTCTGAAGATGGACTTTACATGGAGAGAAAGCTTCCCCCCATTAACATGACGGACACCCTCTTCAACACCACCCTTACCATCACCACCATATTGGTGAGTAGTGCCCTCACGTCTGCACAATGCACATTCCCCCGCACCATTATAGCGCTTGAACCCCGCGACAAGGTCAATGACAAGAGCGATGGGGATGAGTGCGGCGTCGCGGGCGGTCGTCCAGGCTCACAGATTTTTGTATTAAGAGCATAGCTGGAGCGCAAATGAGGGGACGCTGATGGTGGCTGCTGACATCTGGCCCTACCAGGTCTCCGGTGTTAGCAGAGAGCAGAGCATCATCAAAGTCATCTCCGACAAAATAAGTTGGTAAGGCACCGGCGGCGATCACCAGAGGTGGCTTCGCACAGAACGTTTAGTGTGTCAGGGATAAGATCTCGGGCACCATTGGCGTATTGGCTCAATTCCCTGATTAACGACCTGGGCTAATTAGAATTAGCCGGTTGGGCCATCCATTTTAATAATATATCTATAAGTAGACCTCTACGGTCAGATAAAGCACTTCCAAGTCAGCCTAAGAAGGCCTTGAGGGATTAAAGCGTTCAAGAGTAAAAGAAGTAGAGGCAAGCACCTTGAAACAATGGCGCGAAAGGTCAGGACTCAACCTACCGACCCTAAACAGAAACACCCTCATGACCTAGGTTGGTGCGCATTCAGTTACAACTGGAGATAGTGAAATGTTACAATATGCATTTAAGTGCATATTTTTGTGTGAGTAGAGCTTCCATTGTACATACAAGCTTGTGTGTGTGTATTTGTGTGTGTTTGTGTGTGTGTGTGCGTGTGTGTGTGTGGTTGAGCGGGTGTTTTTTTTCATTCTGCACTCCGTGAACTGCAAGGTCAGAACGTATATGCTGCGGCCTTCAGAACGTATAGACTTAAATACACTCTATATTGAATTGCAGCATTGGAATATATCTCTGCAACTGTTCAGTTCACTGTTCACTTGCAATGGCTGTGGCTGCCTAGTGTCTTGGGTGTTATTTCTTGGCAATTTATATTCCATCCCTATGTATACGAGCATACACATACACACAATGGGCATTTAGAGATGACACAATGTTTGATACCAGAGAAAAGAGTTCCAATGGATCTTGTCATTCTTGATGGCGCTGACTATAAACAGATATGCCTGAGTATTACAACTGGGTTCATGTCTCACTGTGATTGGACTCACTATCAACATGGACATGATAGTGAAAAGTGTTCAGAGAGATGGATTACAGATATGGCAAGTAACTAAGTACAAATACTCTGTTACTGGACTTGAGTACATTTTCAAAATACTTATTTCCCTGACAACCTTTTACTTGTAGTCAGTATTTCTTTCCAACATAAATATCAGTATCTTTTACTCCTTACATTTCCCCACCAAAAAATAAGTACTTTAAGAAGTACTTTTTATGTATAGACTATAGAAAAAACATTGTGTTTCGTTGTGCCACTACACCAATGTGCGAGAACTGTTTTGGGCTTAAAAGATGCATTTGAAGAGACTGTGTGTTTTATCTAATGTATTTGCATAGATGGCGAGTAAAAAAGTGCAATTATTTAAGTACAGTACTTAAGTCGAATTTTCACGTATCTGTACTTTTATAAGTACTATTTTCTGTGATTACTTTTCACTTGTACTCAGTAGATTTTTAACAACAATATTGGTACTTTCTACTCCTTACTTTTCCCAGAACAGGTTTGTTACATTTCTTTTTTTGGGCAGCGACGCGGTAGGACAATATATATAATGTGAATTCGTCATTAGGGGGCGCTAATGCACTAAGGTACAGAGTAGTGTTAATACGTTGTTTTCATTCAGTCGCTGGGTGTGCGGCTAACCTTAAGTGAAGTAAATTAGATTCAAGATTCAAGATTCATTTCAATTCACCATATTGCGTATACATGACAGCAGTACATACACATGGAATTTTAGTTGGGCATGCAACAACTCTCTCAAGATTGACAGATAGTAAACAACAAAAACAAAAGAAAAACACAAAAAACAAGTTATAAAGTGGCTCCGGCATAGAGTCTATGCATCTGACATGTCATCATATCAAGCAGGTTTACCCCCTGCGTCCCATCACTGCTTGAGGGATGAAACTGTTTTTCAGTTTAGAAGTCTTAGTACGCAGGGCACGGTAGTGCCTTCCCAAGGGAAGGTGGGAGAAAAGTTGGTGATCCCAGCCACCCAGTGGCTGGGATCTACTACTAATTTATTCATTGACAAATAACATCAGAAAAGTGTGCATTTTATTTATAAATGTATTTTGAGTACTTTGTACTTCATTCTTTCAAAATTATAATCATAGTATCTGTATTTTTTACTTTCACTACTACTTTTTGAGTACATTTCTCAGCCTGTACTTTTTACTTCATTCAAGTAGATATTTGGATCTGTACTTTGTAGTCTGGGTACTTTTGCCATCTCTGTTTATTTTGCCAGACAATAGACACGAGCCCAGTTACAATATCCATGGTCCATGGCTTACTCTCAACCTCGACAGTGACCATATACCTAACTGGATTGCTAGTGCTTTTTACTTTTGTGTACATTCATAAGCCTTTGCTTTTCACTTTTACTTGATTAGCTATGTGGATCAGTACTTTGTCCTCACACTCAAATCGTTGTTGCTGTTTTTTTTTTTTTTTACAAATGTACTCAAGTAAATATTCATAAATCTATCCAAGTAAGCTATCTGGGTACTTTTGACATCTCTTCTGGATTGGCTTAGAGTCTTCACATATCCGGAACACTTATGAGAACACATATGTGTAACACATTGGGGTGCTTTATGGGTTTAAATGTTTTGTGTGATTTGAATATTTCTTCATCGAATTTGTTGTTAAACCTCGTCAACCTCAGCCTCCAGTTACTAATTAGGCCAATGTGTATATTTTTGCATTTTACAGCTACACTCCACAGGGCACGGCAAGGTTTACACACAAACACACAGGGGCTAAGATATAACAACTGCCCTAGTAATTTCAAGACAAGTTTCCTGGCCATAAACAACAAATTTATTGTCTCAATTATTTATTAGTTTGTTCCTTCGCCTCTTTTTCTCTCCTGTTCTTGTGTGATCTTTGGGGGTGCTGGCATTTCACAAGCCCCGTTAATAAGGTGACACTGTGAATGGTCGTCTTTGGCCGTCAATTCTGGAATGGACATGATCGTCTTAGATTTTCAACTTCGCCAAAATATAACACAGCGTTGACATTGAATCTGCAAACTAGAAAGCCACGAGTGAGCCTGAGACTCTACTAGAATAATAACTACTCGAAGCACTCAGAGAGTGCAAACCTGCGCCAAGGCCATGGCGTCACTGACGCCAAAACATCTAGATGCTCTGGAATCCTATACCTCCAATGTAACTTACATGATGTAAATGCACCAAAATATAATCACTTGTCATTTCCAGCAATTCCACAAATTGTCATCATGAGACGAGACTCTGTCTCAATCAATTTCCTCATACCTCTATGGCTCTATCCAGGAAGCTTGTCACTTTTGCTGGATGCACTCGGGGGAATCTTAAAATAAATCAGTATTGCCTGTTATTTTATTTCAAAAGGCAAAAAAGAAATCCTGCAAAAAACAGTCAACACTATTTTGAGAACTCAATACAACTTTATCAAGTGTTTGTGCCCCCGTGTGACTCGAAGTACAACAAGGTTGAATGAAAAATGTTTACCTCATAATGTGTTTTTATGTTGTTTTTGTCGTCCTCCAGGCGCCAAAGCATAGCACAAACTTACTAGCCAGAGTGTGACTCACTTCAAGGTTGAAATGGGGAAGCCGGAGCGCAATGACAGATTAATTTACCCGTCACTTGTGGAATGGATGGGCAGTCGGAAATGCATGAATTATAATATAAAGTCCCACTTTGCACTTGTCCATAGTGTCACACCATGTTGTACCACCGTATATCACCAGGGTTTTACAGCCAGCCATAAACTTTGTGCTGAGCAGAAGTCATGACTGCCTGTCATTTGGCTGTGAGCAAGTACCTGACATGATGTACGTCTAGAACTCTCTGGAACATGTTCTGTTTTCATTCCTTATCAGTTGACCTGACTGTGTTTATCCTCGGCAGGAAGGGACTCCAAGTCTATTGAGGTATAGCTCTAT
>OMKY01088266.1:0-10933 GCA_900302395.1 Bregmaceros cantori | reverse complement strand
TTAACAAAAAATGCAAACATCTTTATGCATTTATAAAATCTCTGCTTTTTTTGTTTCGTTATCGAACCTCATCCCATCGCTTGTCCTAAAACTCTAGTGGTTTCAATGTTGTGAAGGATAGTGGATTATGTGTCATAATAGCTTGTATTGTCTTAACAGTGGGATTTTTTTACACAGAAAAAACATTTTTATCCCTAAAATAAATCCTCTTCTTTACTTACGTGAGCTGCTGTTTAGTTATAATATGTACAGAATATTTCTGGCTCTCCAATGATTACGCTGGATAATGTCCTTACCTTCCCACGGGTTATGTGGCTGACTGCAGTTCAAACTCGCTGCCAATAGGGGGCACGAAGTACCTCTTTCATTATATCAATTTACATTTGCGAAACAACGTGTACATTTAATTTAAAATACATAGAAAATACATGGATTGCCTGCTTTCTCAATACTTCAAGCTAATGTGAAAAAAATACAATTATAAATCATAAATACATTTCAGTCAACAATGTATTGCCCTTTCCGTGGACTGCACAGGCTAAACCAGGTGAAGGGGAGGTAAAATTATGGAATATTTTTGATGTGAGTTTATATTTTGAAATAAACATTGAAATTAAAACTTGGTTTGAAGCTTCCTTTGCTATATGGTTACCTTCTGACTGTATATCACCTACACTGAGTTTCATAGTCCTGGATAACAATTTTAAAGGGGGACGGACATCATTGTGTATGAAATTGTCATACTTTTTTTTTGCATTTTAAGAAATAATTACGATTTTTAGAATGTTTAAATATCTCCCAACAATTCGATCTGCTGGATACGCTCCGCGGGACTCTAATAATAACAATAATAATAATTACTATTATTAAATGTACTTTGGACGAATAAAGATGATTTAATATGAGTGTGACCGGGTGATCCCGAGAATGAGTGTACTTGACGCCCTGCGTAGCAACGCTAGGGGGCAGACTTCCAACTTCTCCCTTCCCTAAAGGCACCCAGATGGACGATGGTTCTGTGTATGTATAGCCCCTTTTCCACTGGCTTACATAAGGCCAGTACGGCGCAGTTCACATGCACATTCACCCCGGAAATGTGTTATGAAATGTGGTTCCAGAATCGGTACGTCCTTGATTTATGGGTCGCTGATTGGTCACACTCTAAGAGGGGATGACGGAACGTGGCCGGCCAATCACAGGAGGGCGTGTGCGCCTCCCCCCCCATCCCCCAGTCTGGCAGGCATCAATAGAACAAAGGTAGAATGCATCACCTGCCACCAGTGCCACCATCTTTGTCCCCCACCCCCTTGCTGTGCAGCGGCCACAGCAAAATGTTGTGAATTCAGGAAGGGGTGTCACATGTGCAGCAGTGGGTGTGAGCACTGTGTATCTAAATTGAGTTTTTAAAAAAATTCGGCACCACCCCTTTGTGGCCGCGTTAAAAACAGTGGAAACCCCGTTAACTGAACTAAACTTACTGTGCCTTGAGTTTTTTTTGTAGTGGAGAAGGGGTTTATGTGTGTGTAGAAATTTTGTTCACAGACAACAAACATACGCAATGGAAAACAACCTCCGTCAGAGAGGTAATTAACTCCTACAAACTCTCACAATCCATATGGTGGTCTTAGCACTGAGTTATACAGATTGAGGGATCTCGTGTGATCCTCAGATTATTCAAAGACAGACAGACAGAGGGACATGGACAAACGGTCTTGAGCAACCCTGAGGTACATTTTATTCATAATGCACTGATAAAAAAAATCTAAAATAACTAGAGATGGAATAAATATCTACAGAACAAAGATATATAGATAGAAAATGACACAAAAATATTAAAATTAGTTATCTTGCATTGCAACATGGTCTCTCAAAACATCAATGTCACATAATATGATCAAAAGAATTGAAACGTATTTTGTAAAGTTACCAGCAGATTTCCTTTTCAAGGTTTACTGTTGGAAAGTGTAGTGTGAACGACAAAAAAGTGATTTAATATTCTGTCCGAAATTGCTCCCTATTCCCTGTATAGTGCACTATACGGGCGTACCCTAGACCAGTGGTTCGCGAACGGTGGTACGTGTAACACCAGTGGTACGCCGAGCACACACTGGTGGTACGCGGGATTACATCATGAAAATTAAAAAATTGACGATAAAAGTGTAAAATGAAATGTGTGTCCATGTCAACTAAATATAAATGCAAGTACTGGTACTTTTACATTTAAAAAGGTGACCGTCAAACTAGGTTTTGTACAGTGTACTTAATCCTTTGAGTGCCATCTATCGCTTTTACAAAGCAAATGCTTATTGTCATAAGTCATTGAACCACCTAAGTACTGATTACATTTATTTCATTTAATTTTTTCTCCCCGTCGACATGGTGGACCTTGGACCGCTGAATAGTTTCTCAGGTGGTACCTGGGATGAAAAGTTTGAGAACCACTGCCCTAGACGAAGGGTCTCGGCCCTACTAGGGTACCCTCGACGAAGCAATATAACCCATAATGCATTGCGACACTTTTTAAACTACACAGAGGTTTTAAACTACACAAACTTGGGAAGGCGGGAGTACTAGTAAAAAGCGAGAACTACGGCAAATAGTTATAAACGTAAGTACTTTTGACTTTTTGTGAGTGCAGTATATATGTAACGGGTGTGTAACGGTCATGTAATTTTAGCAGTGACTGAACCGACAGTAAAGGGCTGACCAGCCTATTACCATGGGCGATCGACTGCTATATGTAGTCCTACGTTCTGTCTGGAACGGTACTCAATTCTCTCCCACCCTCCTGTTTGTCCTGCTGCATTGTGGAAACTCCCACCCTCTCTCTGATTGGCTAGTACTTTGAGTTGTGTGTGATATTTGATTGCAGCTCTCCCTGTCGTCTTCTTTCATCTGTTACATTTAGGCAGTAGGGAGTAGGGAGTAGGGGATAGGAAACGATTTCAGACACGGCCCCAAGTCTAACATACAATCAGATGCCTCCTCACTCAGTGATATTAAAACTTACCACTCATTGATGTTGTGACTATAACCATGAAAGTAAAGGACACATAATTGTATTAAATATTAAATATAAATAAACTGTATCACACAAAGCTAGCTGCAACAATTTCACAATAAAAAAAAAAGAATGCCTAGTGAATCAAACTACCAAGAAACTAGCCTGGCGGTGTCACCTGCCTCAGAGGTGACACCGAAACACACGGTGAAGCAAAAGCTTCACCGTGCAAAAGCAACAGTGCAGAGATGTACACGAGTACCAGTCTTTAGGGGTTGAGTCCGAGTCAAGTCTGAGTCTTTAGGGGTTGAGTCTGAGTCGAGTCTCGAGTATTTTTTTTAAAATTGTTTAATGGCGATCAACACTTGTCTGAGCATGACTTTGCGCGCGTGAATGGAAAGCGGAAAAGAATGGATTTTTTTAAAGCCGAAAAAGAGGGAAAGACTTGTCAAATACTCGTCGAGAGTCATTGACCTAGATTCCCCAGTCAAGTCCGAGTCTTTAGGGCGCGAGTCCGAGTCGAGTCTCGAGTCACGTTTTTGGTGACTGGAGTGACTCGCGAGTCGAGTCTTTTGACTCGAGTCTGCATCTCTGCAACAGTGTGACAAAAACAAAAGTAAATAAATAAAAATTCTATGTTAGGTGTAGCCTTAGCTAACCACGCGAGCTCGGCCCGCAGGCCGCCACCGCGTCGTCCCTGGTCTAGACCCCTGCATTTTTACGCCTGCCAAACAAAATCAATGTGGAAAACATGTGGACTTTAAAAGCTAGATATGGTCAAGGAGTTGGAGCCATCAAACCAAAGTTGTGCATGCACATCCTTCGCGCAATGGAGGCTCTGAATTTTTACACTCCCCTCTGTGTTTCCAACGGAATTCGTTGCCGCTTGTTTTGGCGGCATGAAACTCAAAATATGCGCTCGTGCCAGCGGTGATACCTCCTTTAAACGCTATAAGTATCCGATCCAAATAGTTGGAAGGGAAGGCGCATGCCAGCAAAGAGTCGCAGACCTGAAATAATTTAATATCGACCATGGCGTTATTAATACTTCACAAACAGAGATGGGGAGATAGGGCAGCGTGCAGTGCAGGTGTCCGTGTGTGGTGAATGCACAGCTAACACCGCTTTTTCTTCGTGGCGCCGAAGTTCAATTATTTAATATCCGGTGGTCCACCGCCTCGCTCGTTTCTGCGTCCACCGCCCGCGCATGCCTGTGGCGAATGACAGCTGCGTGGCCGCCGAGTCGCGCAGCAATTGATTCGTGTCCATCCTGCGTTTCCTCTCATCCACTTACATGGTATTTTCGGGCCTTTCACCGCTGAAACAAGCAGCAACGAATTCCGGTGGAAACACACCGTTAGATAATTGATAGCTGGTAGCCGTCGTCCATCAGCTCTGATTCTGTAACCCTTCAAAACTCTGATAGTCTTCATCCATTTGGAAGCAGCTGCTATCCGGGGGTTCCAGCATCATCAACGGACAGGTCTGTACCACATGACGCAACTTCTCTGGCGCCAGGAGGTTGTCGCATCCGGAGATGTGAAGGTCTGCGCTATTTATGGCGGGATAGTCTAAAGAAGGCACGCTTTTGGTGGTGCTGCTGTTGCCAAAGCTCTCCTGACAAGACAAGCTGGGAGGACAGAGAGAGAGAGAGAGCGACTGAGGGGGGTGTTATTGGGGCCGTACGTTCCATTCCGCCCATCAACATTTTCTGCTGATCCTAAAAAAAGATGAGAACGTCCCAAAGGGGCCGCAAAGAATAACAAATTAAGTCCCGAAATCCTTATTTTCCGAAATATCTATATTCCGAAATCCTTATGTTGCGAAGTCCCTATGTTCCAAAATCCTTATGTTCCAAAATCCCTATATTCCGAAATCCTTATGTTCCAAAATCTCTATATTCCGAAATCCCTATGTTCCAAAATCCTTATGTTCGCCGAAATATCAAGAGCAGGTTTATGGAACATGTATACCATATCCATGAAGCACACATTTGTTTTCGATGGAAACAGAGATTGCACTGTCCATTTTGGTAAAATGTTAATATTGCCCAAGCGTAGAACTCACCTGATTTTTTCAATGTATAGCTCTTTCATGTCGGGAGAGTCCAAGTCGATGGGGCACACAAAGGCTTTCTGTGGGTTCATTATCTGGGGTACAACCAAACAGTATCAGTACTGTGCAGACTTGGAGTGGGGAAATACTACAATCTTTTTGGAATCATAATCGTAACTAGAAGCACTTAGAGATTGCAAACCTGCGCTGTAGTGGTACAAAAAAATTGCACTTTTAGTGATAGCAGTATGCGTGACAACCCAGTATGTGTGGCAACAGTTATCAATGCAAGTGCTCGAAGAGTCGCGCGATTTCAGTTGTCCTGTCGACAAACCAACGCGGCAAAAACATAACCTACTTCCGCGGTGCAGCCCTGGCGCAGCTAATAATGACAACAGAGCAATTTTGAAGAATTTGCCTTTCTCCTCCCTGGATCATATTCTTTAAGCAGTTGGTAATGACTGCATACCTCTAGTGAACTACTCCTTGAAGACAACGACACTAGTACAGTGCTGTTTGGAGGCTCAACTTTAATCATTTAAAAGAAACGTTAATTCCACTTAATCATACTTTCCATGACTTTATAAAGCATCAAAGGTCTGGAAGTGAAAAGAAAGACCAAGTCCCCATGACTAACACATACCTGATGAGGTTGATCAGGAAGAAAGGAGAACATGTTGGATGTCTGGAGTTTGTAGAAGGTTTCATCCCACATCTTTTTATACCTGAGAAGGAAAATACAATACCACGTTCAAAAGAGCCTGGTCCATCATTATAATACACCAGCCTAGCCTGGCGAGCCGAACGCGTCGTCCACGCATGGCACATCGCTAGACGCTTGCATTAGGTCTGGGAAAATCAGGCAAGCTGTTGGTAAGGATTCCATCGTGGGGGGAGTGTTATACGGGCTACGCAAGACGTGGGCGCAGTTTATACGGGCTATGCGAGACATGGGTGGAGTTTGTACGGGCTACGCGAGACGTGGGTGGAGTTTGTACGGGCTACGCGAGACGTGGGTGGAGTTTGTACGGGCTACGCGAGACGTGGGGGAGTTTGGTTGTCACGCCTCCGAGCCGCTTGTCCTACCTACTGGGCTGTGACTGGATAACACAATTTGATTGACACACATTTTTTTGTGCATTTTCTGACCCTCGTTTTACCAGACTCAATGCAAATGTCTAGCGATGTGCGATGCGTGGACGATGCATTCGTTCTGGCTTGCCAAGCTAACACCAGCCCAGGGCTATTCAATCAATCAGATATTAATCCCACGGTACAAACTCCCACCGTCTTACAATCAGTGACAAATGACACATTTCAATCCCACACTTGTTAGTGAATGTGTGACTGACATTACTAGAGCAGAGGTCCCCAACCACCGGGTTGCAACCCGGTACCGGTCCGAGAGACATTCCGAACCGGGCCGCGACATTAAAAAAAAATAATAATAATGTCGTTGTTTTTTGGTCAGACATGTTTTATCTATCCGAGATGCTCACCAGAAGCACTAGAAATTTGTTGTTGAGGATTGAGGCTAATTGAGATTCTGTTCTTTACCTCAACAGATGCACTATAAATGTGTTGTAGTTTAAGTGAGCTGCTGCTGTTTACCACTATTTGTGTGTTGTTGTTTCAGATGTTACTTGTTACAAACAAGAAAGCACCATTGTTGCATAGAATTGAAGCCCTTTTAATGGGAAGTATGCTACGTAAAAAAAAAAGAAGTTATGAATATGTGGTTTTGCATCGGATCAAGTTGTACTAATAGCCCAGAGGTTACTGAAGGGGGCATGACACCATACCAACTACCACCAATGACCACCACCAATAACAGGATAGAATTTGCAGAACACTCACCGAACTCTCAACAGGAACAGCCCGATGGTGGCCGTGACCGCAGCGAGCCCGATGACCACCATACACCACACGATCACAGTCAGTTGAGAGGTCACCGCTGGATATACAAAACAACACAGCATCTTAAGCATTAGAATCGCAAAACGTGGAGGCTGTGGGTGTTAGTGGAAACACAAGTAAGTAATTTCTATAAAAGAAGTAGGAAGTCTATAAACGAAGTAGTATATAGTTGTATTAGTAGGATTGCCGTAATGTGGGAGCTCCAGTGGCTCTTGCTCCTCCCTAAACTAATGAATTTCAGTGAAACTATGGTAAAAGCAATAATGTGTTTAACATTGAGTTCAACTGTTCAACACCACATTTCAGCGTCCGTCATTAGGCTACTAACTGTCCCACATTAGGAACTTGCAAAAAATGGCCACATTAGGGCAATCCACCCTATATAAGGAGTAGAAAACACGGATGCTTGCGTTGAAAATGCACTGGGTACAAGTAAAAAGTCGCCAGAGTAATACATACTTTGAAAAGTACTAGTTACTTGAAAATGTACTCAAGTACAGTGACAAAGTATTAGCCTAGCGAGCCAGAACCAACACATCGTCCACGCATCACACATCGCTAAACACTTGCATTGGGTCTGGTAAAACCAGGATCGAAAAAAGTAAAGTCAATCAAATCGTGTTATCCAGTCACAGCGCAGTAGGTGGGACAAGCAGCGTGGAGGCGTGACAACCAAACTCCACCCACGTCTCGCGTATCCCGTGTAAACTCCCCTCACGTCCACGCTGATTGGCCATTTTGAATCCATACCGACGGCAAGCCTGATTTTCCCAGACCCTATGCAAGCGTCTAGCAATGTGCGATGTGTGGATGATGCGTTGGCTCTGGTTCGCCAGGCTAACAAAGTATATCTCTACACATGTGTAGCCAGAAAGAGTAGCTACCTTTATGAGTGCGGATCACAATGACGTTGCTGCTCTCACTCAGTAACTTGGCCCGAGCCCGCACGCTGACCTCATACTCTGTGTCTGCCTTCAGGTCGCTTTGGCGAAGATGGACGGTCCGATGTTGGGCTTTCACCGGAGTTCCCTAGACCCGACAGACGATGATTAAAAGAAAACACCAGCGAAGATTGAAACTAAAATATACCTTCTTCCCAGAGGTGGAAAGAGTACAAGTATCTTTACTGTGCTTAAATTGTACTCAGAGTAAAAGTATAATTACCCATCTCAAAATGTACTCAAGTAAAAGTACAGAATTACTTCATTTAAAATGTAATTAGTAAATTGAATAAAAGTTACTTTAAATTATTTAATGCAAAAAAGCATGAAGTCATGAATCAAAATATCAAATTGAGCATACGTTTTTTATTTTTTCCTTTTTTATCAATATTCAAATTACAGCTTTTAACTAGAAATGCCCTCCAAAGCAGACCTCCACCAAGGATGCATTGGTTCTGGCTCGCCAGGCTGCACAGGAGTTTCCGCCAGAATTTAAAATTTTCACCATCCTCCAATATGTTGTGTAATTAGTAATGTAGGGGGACTCAAATGTAATGAGTTAAACGTACTAAGGTAAAAATGTACTTGAGTAAAAGTAAAAATTACACATTTCAAAAACTACTCAGAAAATTACAAATTACTCATAAAAAGTAATTAATTACAGAAATGTGAGTAAATGTAATTCATTATACTTTCCACCACTGCTTCTTCCCTGATGCCAAGTCAATTACATGCCTCTGTTGCCTTATAGAAAACTAACTTTGTAAGTAAAGCTCACACAAAGTTTTTTTGTGTGGGGTTGTGAACTTGTTACAATATAACATGGAACAACGTCACAATGGGGAAAATCTTGCAGGGGGACCCCCAGAGTTTGAGTTATGCCACTGAGCTACACCCATCTGTGGAGTAAATGGATGTGGATTTCATAATGCTCCATTTCTGTTGCGGAACAATTGAAGAAATATTTTTGCGCAACATTCTGTTCCCTTTTCGGTTTTCGTTTTCATTCCTTGAACCGGTTCGGAGCCCTGCAATTGACGAATAGAAAATTCGAAACACATTTTTTTCCAGAAGGTAGAGATTGTCGTTCTTTAAATTACAAATGCTTGTGTCGAGAACTCGAGATACAATTTGCGAACAATATTCCGCAGACCTTCTACATTAGTGCAAAGTGTTGAAAAGGTTCATGACAAAAGACAAAATCACATACGTGCTGACTCGTTTCTCCTCTTTTCTGGTAGGTGACGAGGTAGTCGGAGATGAATGTTCCGGAATCCTCAGATTCCCATTTCACATCATAGCCGTTGTTCTCGGCGTCTCTGTCCACTGCGATGAGCTTCGGAGGATGTGGTTTGACTGTGTGGATGATAGGGATGGGAGGGCCATTAGACCATATTTTCCACACAATAGACAAGTTTAACGAGTAGTTACACACCTATTGCGTTATTAAAAAAATGATGGTGGTAACTTGCGCTGTGCTATTCCACACCCAAATGCTCTCGTGCGGATCTACGACCCACAAATGCATGATTCAATAATCGGCGCAACCTGTTCGATTTACTCATTCAAGTTGAAATTACCAGTGAAGCAGCCATCCCATTGCTCCATTGACCACATCGATGAGTAACTTCAAGTCGGATTTTGACTGTATTTCATCAATACAGTCAATAAAACGGTGAGCTAAGCGGGGTGGATGATGTGTAACAAATTCATCCACTTTCGTCCACTATGATCACTTTAGGGGAATATAGAGACACAGGAAGTGTGTTACACCCGGCAGGACACATGTCAGCCCCAAGTATTTTGCGGGAAAACTCGTCTATAGGGTTGAAAACATTCCGTTCCGAACGGTTCAGGCAGGCCTATCTTTAACTTCTTCGTTCTCTAAACCGCTCCACCACCAAAATATCAGTTTGGAACGCAAAACTTTTGTTCGTTCTTAAAGTTCCTTAAATTGGACATAGATATAGTTCATACAGAATATATTTGGTGGACTTTGGTGAACTTCAGTGCAACTGTATTGACGTGAAACCAGGTTTAAAACACCATTACATTCGCTTCATCGTCTGTCCACAAGATGGAGCCCCAGATGCATGGGGCTTGATGACTGACAGTGAAAGTTGGATGGATGCACAACCAGATATAGTCTCCCAGACATAGGCTTTGTTAAAATATATAGAACGAAAAAAAAAAGTTTTTAACCGGTTTTGATGATTTCATAATGTTCTGTTTCTGTTCTGGAACAGTTCAAGAAATCTTTTTTCGTTTCCGTTTACGCTCCTCGTAAAATTCCATAAAATTATGTTCGTTTTCGTTCCTTGAACGGGTTCGGAGCCCTGGGTGCAGCATAGAGTGAGTTGGTAAGCGGTGCGCTCAGTAGCTCCTATCAAATCAAATCAAATCAAATTAAACTTTATTTATATAGCACTTTTCATGCAGAGCAATTCAAAGTGCTTTACAGCAACAGACAAAGCAAAACAACAAGAACAAAAGGAAACACTCAATCCCCAACCTTCCCAACCCATTAAAACAACCATAACCACATACAAATACAAGAACACATGCGCGCACACCCACACACAGACACCCACACACACACAGTCAAGTGATTTGTCATTAAAATGAGAGACATGGTTTGGCACCGAAGATGTACAGCAAGAGGAAGCGCTGGAGTACTAATGTCAGAAAGATTTTTAGTACAAATAGAATGAAATAAATGAATAAATAAATAAAGAACTGAAAACAGTGTGAATAATAAACTATCATTTATATATAATATATAAATGATAGTAATGGTAATAATAAATAAATAAATACATAATGAAAACGAACTAAAATGCTGTTAAAATGAAAGCAAAGACTAGTAAATAAGTATATTGTTGAAATAATAAATAGATATGTGGCGACTAAGTGCCAGTGTACTCAGTTAAAAGCTAGGTTAAATAGATGTGTCTTAAGGTTCCTCTTAAAAATATCAACCTTCTCCGCAACCCTGAGGCCCACTGGCAGGCTATTCCAC
>OMKY01088259.1:0-10582 GCA_900302395.1 Bregmaceros cantori | reverse complement strand
ATATATATGTATATATATATATATATATACATATATATATATATATGTATATATATATATATATATACATATATATATATATGTATATATATATACATATATATATGTGTATACATATATATATATACATGTATATATATGTGTATACATATATATATATATGTATATATATGTATATTGTACATCTCTAATTAGAGGAGTTGAGAAGTGTGGACAACGACCATCGTTATAGTGAAGGAACATTTTTTAATCTTTCAGACAATGCTGTTCTAAACGCGCCGTGTCGGTCTTCCTGACTGTGGCCCGTTCTGCTGAACTTTCTTTACGAGTCTTCGTTATTTTCCGCTTGGAATTCGAGCAAATTTGGCGCTTTTGAGCCGACTCACACACACGGACATGTCAGAACAACAAAGTGTTTTTTTTTTCTTCTGCACCTACCATTCTGGACTGTAACCCATTAACGCTAGGTTTCCATTGCAGATAATCTTTTCAACCGCACGTATACGTGAGCAAAACAAATGTATTGTCACCGTTGTAGCATGCTCCATTGGACTGAAATGCGTGCGGTAGACGCACCGTCCGTATACGGACACCGCAGAAAATCTTTTTTTTTTCACCGTACGTATACGGACGTACTGGGTACGTACTGGGGGCGGGCCCGTGAGCTCAGTGATTGACAGCAGCGCTGAGCAATCGGCTGACTGTGCGATCCAGCGCATCTAAAGCTAAATGAAAAACGTGTTTTCATGTGGTTGTTGCAAATATTTATTCAAATGTTTTTACAGAAGCAGCCTCCTGCGCGCGCATTTGTGTATGTATGTGTGTGTATGTGTGTCTCCCCCTTGCACCACTCTCTGAACTTCCGCAGGCTCACGCACGCTCACGGACATGCATGCACACACACACACAGATATCTCCTGCGCTGAACGGCCGCTTTGAACTGTCCAGGTGGTAGAATAGGTTTTCCGTAGCCATGCGCAACTGTTTACAACTATCATGGGTGTTATCGCGTTATGTTTGTTCACGCGCGAATACCAGTGCACCGCACCCCGTAGCGTTTGTTGACAGTGGAAACCACAATTTTGCAACCGGATGCTCACGTATACGTACTATACATGCGATAAACGTGCGGTTGGAAAATATTTCTGCAGTGGAAACCTAGCGTCACCCACAGACACACATGCAGTAGGCTGATGTACTGTTGACATGCCTGGCCAAATCCAGATGTCGCCAACATTCCCTTTAGAATATGTTTGACTTATCTCTGTGCCCGTCAGCAGGAGCCAGGGATCGTTCTATCTAAGAGCATGAAAAAGTTGCATAGTGCTGCTTAAAGCAACACAAACAGCAAGCATGGTTCATGAAAGTCATTGCATTCTGTGGTAATGGTGGACACATTCAACAATTTCAATCCAATCCAATCCAACACGGTCCACTTGGAACCTGCTCTCAGTATGAGAGTGAAATGGAATACAACTGAAGCATGGACCAAGGTCTTTGGAGGACCACAACTTCACAGCTCCAACACAAGGTCATACTCTGACTGAAAAGACTCCTTGCCCCGCCCACTGTCAGGGTTCATTAAGGAACACGCCAATCGGCAGCCTGTTAGAGGAGAGGTCTTAAACTCAAATGACCTGCGGGCTGTTGGAGGCAGCATCTGGGTGAGGCTGGGTCATATCCGGTATTACTTGAGAAAATTTGAGACGGACCAAAGTGCTGTACAATATGACACAAGACAAAAATGCATTTCAAGACGTGTGCCAACTGTGAAGGGAAAAAAGTATTGTATCACTCAGCCAACGCCAGACTTCCTGTCTCACATGGACAAAGGTGGCGGCGCCCCACTGGTGGTTGCCACTGGCCAGCCAGAGGTGATACCTTCAGACGTTCTGTCTGCCTATTGTTTGCCCATTGTTGCCTACCATGTGACCAAATGATCTGATTTGCATGTGATGTCTTTGATGCATCGGTATAAGAACACTGGCTTGCTGTGAGTTAAAGGCAGTATAATGGACGCGGAATCCCTGCTATCTCTCAGTTACAACAAGCTGTCCTCTGTCCAAATTACCATATTTGAACAGAGCCATATTTCAGCAGTGCCACTTGCCTAACCCTACGATCAAGCGGTGGTCCGGAGTTATGTTGGTTCATAGCTCTGTAATGTTCCTGTAAAAGATTAGTAGGCCGTTTAATTTCCGTTTCCATTTGTGACATTGTTAATTCCCCAAATGTGAATTCTGTGTTGTGGTATATATTATTACACTTGTAAAACATATTGCATTTGGTACATGGTATTATTCTTCACTGATTAAACCACCTGACAGGTGATTTAATCATATATTCAAAATATTCCCCAACACAACCCACCAATTAATATTGCAACAAGACAAATACAATAGATAGGATGAATAGAATAATAGAATACATACAATGTATGAAATAAAATCACACACTCCCAAAAGGAATAGAGAGAAATAGTGCATATCTAGGAGGCATTTTAAAACAGTTAAACCTTGGAAATTCCAGCGACTGATTACACACCTCTGCTCCTCTTTAAACCTAAATCGTGACTGGATATCGCCCAGCATTATCATATGCCCTCTGATTGGTGCGGGCTATGCAGCCAAACATCTGATTTGTTGATCGTGATAACCCAAGACTAGCCCACAGAATAGGGTGAGATTATGGTTGGAGCAGCAATGGGATGGGACCGGGAGATGTTCTCCTGGTTTGAATAGATGCTTGACACTTGCATCTTGGGCAGGGAAAATTGAGCCCATGTTTTGGAGAGCATTTCTTAGCCTGGGCAGCCTGGAATGCCAAATGAGATAAAGGATTGATGTCCCGAGAAGGAAAATTGTCACTTAAAAACACACTTGTATAAAACATCAGTGACAGAAAAAAAAAAGTTAGAGGACATTGCAATGGAGAAATATAAAAACATGACATGCACATTGCTGCTGTATTGGATAGGCTTGGTGGTTGCAGACAATTTGGTGGTATCACGTATGGTGAAGTACACCTATATGTACGGTTCAGTGGTACCACATCGATTATATAGGAGCAAATACAATGGACGTAGTTAGGCGGCCATCTGCTGCCGATTGATAGCATATTACCATGAATACATAAACAATAGAAGACTTGCATACTCATGCAGATATCGCTCTCTGCCTGTTCGTCTGGCCACGAGGATACCACCATAATGTCTGCCGCCACCAACCCGCAACGTCACCGTGCAACAGCCCAATTGCTTGGGGTTCAGTGTGTTGCCTAAGGACCTACTGGCATGGAAACTTCCAGAGCCGGCATTTCAACCACCAACCTTTCGGTCTTCAATCTTTCGGTCGTCAACCCTACTTTCAATGGAACAGCCATTTTAAACTATATTTCCATTACACAATGGCAGGTATTCAAAATAGCAACGTTGAGCCCTCCCACGCTGTGGTCGCTCAATCTTCCATGCTCTCGACCATACGAAGCAGCCCACCCCCCCCCAACGCACTCACCCGCAGCATTACAAAGCCACGTCTTCACAGAGATGCCAATTAGATATCTGCCTTTCTGCTCCCGTTCAACTCTCGAGTTCCACTCCCCACCCCCACTTTCTTGTTTCAGCACTCGGCTCACACAATCCGCAGCCATAAGTGCATGCTAATAAAGGCAATTGGACAAGCTTCATTGCATTTATGTCCGCCAGTTGTGATGTTATGAGACCAAATGTGGTGTTTACCGAGGCCAATATACGCGTTCAGCGTACCGTGCATGGCGGTCAGAGGCCTGGCAAGGGGGGCATGGAAGTGACAAACAGAGCAGCCTATATGCACAAGCTTTGCACACACAGCTGGCAGACTGGCATTATGGATGCAGCTAACAAGTTAAAAACAACACATTTTACAATACATTATAATAGTCGATTAGTTGCCGATGATGAAAGCCTGCTGTATAAATAGAGGAAGCTACAGGTGCTAATCGTTAGCATTACAACTGCTTCCCTCCAGATGTAGCGCCCAGTACCTTAACGGGGCAGCATCGCCCCCTACTGCTAGCCTCTGGAAAGCGCCACACACAGGCAGGCAGATCTATTCCCCACAAATTCATGATTCAATAATCTCAAGCCGTTCCATTTACTCATTTTTAATGGACTGAACAGTGGATGCAACCATCCCATTGGTCAGGAAGAGCATGGGACCAAGTGGACAAGTACTAGGGGTGGGTATCGGCAACTACATACGGGGGTGGCGATACGATACGTGATACGCAATATTTTAGGCTCATAAGATCAAATTTTAGCGTGTAACTCCATAACAGTACATCACAAAATATTTGTCACCTCATGTGACCTCACCTTTGAAGTTACTGCTCCAACATCAAACATTAAAATAAAACATGATATGTAATCTAAAGTTATAAACGTGTTATTACCTTCTCCAAAGTCGTATTTTGTTATTGTGAGCATGTGTTAATTTCAATGAATTTTAATGGTTCAAATAATTTAAGTCAATTAATATGCAGCCATTCCTCAATTGGTTTCAACTTTTCATTATTACTATTAATACTGTATTTCACGTAGTAAAATGATCAGCAGCACATTATTAATGTGCTTTGGAAATAGCTGTTAATTATATTTTGTTCACCAAGCACTGGTATTTGAGATCGAAGTTAGCTTGTGACCGACACATCACGTTAACAGCGCTGTTATCATTTTTAGCATTCAAGCTAGCGGTGTTGGGAGCTACTGAGTCCCAGTTGGTCTGTAAAAAGTTTTTTTACAGACTGTCGATCAAACGCCAACCAGTCACACTACATCTTCTGTTAGCAGCGCTGCCGCCTAGTTCTACCGCCACATGTGGAAATGCGCGTAGCAAGGAGCAACTGTTAAACAGTTTCTTTTTTTGCACGTGGAGTATCGATACTGGCGCCTCCGTATCGATACTCGAACGATGCATCACGTATAGATATTTTGAAAACACCCCTACCAAGCACCATGTAACTTCAAGTTGTATTTTCAAAATGTCAGCCCCCTTATAGACGCAAACTCGTCTATAAGGATGAAAAATGGTGCTTGCGCCCACATACCTGTAGCTTGGGTGCAGACTTTGCTTTGCAACCCCCACCTCAGCCCCCAACAAATCATTCCAAATCCCAATCGATAACACCGGCAAGTAGAAGTGAACATGACTGTAATAAAATGGAACATTGCAGTTCCCTAGGGGTTTGCATTGGCATTAATCTACTCCACTTTAAGAGGCAAGTTTAATCTGGTTCACATTAAGAGACAACCTCTGGGGAGGCGGGTGGGGGGTGGGTGTAGTTGTATTATATGAGTGGCAGGAAAGCTACCTACCTATATTAAAGTAAGAAATCCCTTAGAGATTTGCCTTTTAGTGTTTGGGACATAGATTTTAAGTAATATCAACGTATTAGCAGTAGTAGTAGCAATATCACAATTTGGGACTCACACATAGAAATAAAATAACTTTGCAGACTGACATCACTTACACTATTAATGGAAATAATCAAAAGCCGATATGACACAAATCCTCTGTGACAAAATGTACGGTTAAACCCATTGCTTTGCTTGACCAACGGTCATTGTTGAATATAGCAGGACATTCGTTCAACACGCTCCAACAAGTTTTTAAATCCTGGGTCGCGTCTTTCCTGATATGGAAAGCAGCATAGCAAGCGACAGACCGCTGGAAACGACGGTGCTAGTAGCTGCTAGCATAACACACCACCCACGTTCCCTGGATGTTCATTTTCCAGATTAGTTGGGCTTCTATCTTTTAACGGAACACAATTTGCAGCGTGGTGTATCCCAATAGTAGTTTCAAAGCCGAACCGATACCACGGAACATTTTTAGCGCTTTTTCGCTCTGCCTACAGAGACTGACCAACCAAAGTGTCTTGTGTGTGAAGAAGGGGGCGTGTCCAAACAAATAAATCAGATTTTTATTTCAAATCAATTTATCGTGCAGGTCTAGTACACACACTTGTTTATGGAAATGCTGGGAATTGTTAATTTCTTGCTTCTAATCTTCCCTTCCCTTTATTTGTTTTTTTATGGGAAAAAGTAGACAGAAAAAAACATGCGTACAGAAAAAACTGAAGAAAAAAGAAATTTGCAGCCTAAGCTTATCTTCAAAGCATACACAATCTACATTGTCCTTTTTCATTTAACCATTTTTCATGATGGTGATGCTTAGTTTGTGTAGAGTTCTTTAGTTTGTGTAGAGCAGTGGTTGTCAAACTTTCCATACAGAGCACCACCTGAGAAACTATTCAGCAGTTCAAATACCACCATGATGACCGATTTTAAAATATAGACATATATGCCTTCTCAAATAGCTTTAAACACACAGGAGATGCGGTGTGCGAGTGGACGTACCAAAGTGTTCATGAAGGTTCAATTCAAACACATTGCATTATAACTTGTTTATGTCACTCTCCATGTTTCACAGAAGTTGATGCGGGCAGTTGCCCTGTGTTGTGTACAATTGACTACTACAGTTTGCGCACCACTGGTGTAGAGAGTTCCATAGTTTGCCTAGAAAGTTCCTGAATTTGAGTTCCTTATATATTTTACTTTTACTCATGGAAGAAATCTGGCTACTTTATCCATTTCTGTTTATTATATTCAAACTTGTTTTGAAGCATTTTGCTCGCTTTGTTTGCTTCCCACTCCATCTCCCTAACAAGTCAAAATATGGCATGCGTGGCTGCGTCTGTGCCCAGTAAGCTCTGGGGAAGGCTTGAACTTTGTTTCTCGTGCTTCGATTCATCTGCATCGTGTTGCTATTGAACACACTGCCTTGCGCTGTTGCCACTGGTTATTTCTTTCCTTTCCACTTGCATGCGCGATATACTGTTAACTTCGACGAAGCAGCCCGATGCACTGCTGACCTTATTTTTTCCTCCTACACTGACATGTCGTGCTGTCTGTGTAATCGTATAGGCGAACAGCGATGGGATTTAATTGGACTGATAAAGGGCACCGAAAGCATACAAGTCCAATGGAACATTAATTTATCCAGCAGCAGATCAATATGTGTGGCTCTGCTGTTTTGAAATAGTTGTTGTTGGTACTGTTAGTTTTGGTAGTTTTTTTTGTCTTTAGAAAGAAAGATCTGGATTTATCTGGATGGGGCAGAATGGGAGGTGGGTGAGGCGTTGGTGCAGGAAGACGAGGACAGACTGGGAGGCGGACGAGACGGTGGTACAGATAGGTAAGGTCAGACAGGAGATGGCAGACTGGGGGCGGACGAGACGGTGGTACAGGCTCGTAACGATGCAGACAAGGGGAAGACTGGCAGGAGGTGAAAGTCGAGCTGGAACCAGGTGCTTGTGTAGCAGGGTAAGAAGACGATCTGACAGGTAAGCGTGGTTCTGGGCTGGTTTATAGACGAGTTTGGCAGGTATTTCCGTTTAAAGTTCAAGGCTGAACATCACTTGCACGGCCATTTATTTTGATGCAGGGGGATGATTACCGTTTTAGTAACACTGTGTGCAAACGAGGAATGCATTACATTGGTCGCTGCAGTAACTCAATGGGCAAGAAAGTCTCAGATGTGATCTAGTCTGAGGCACAGCATAATTTACCGTTTCTCGTCCCCATTTCCAGGCTTCCATCTCAAAATGGCCAAAAGCATCAAAAGTTGACACATTACGCAGTACGCCATGGCTGTTATCACCGCCATCAGTATGAGAATGAGACGTTCCTACAGTTTTTGCCAACCACGTGTATGCTCCAATGTGTCAGTGCATGCAGCGTGTTCCCCGCTTTTTTCTCTGTGCATGATTTTCAGAGCTGGGCAATATATATATGAAAATCCATATATAACATTTACTGTGTCGTTCACCACGGTATCTGTATTTCGGTATTTCTAAATAAAAAATAAAAATCACTATTGTGTTGGCTCTGTGCCAGTCGGTAAGACACCTGCATCCAGCACATGTATAGTACATGTGACATGTGAGTTCACAGGTAGGGGCAGCATACAAAGCTCTCCTCCCCTCACGGTTAATTCCCCCGTTCTCTTGTGTCCCACTTTTACACTAATCCTATTCCAAGGAGAACATGGTGCTTACACCGAAAAGTAACTTGAAAAACCCACTATTGCCAAGAAAGGGCAGCATAGCTAGAGAGCATTTCATACACTGACAAAAAAAAATCCTCTGTATTTTCACTTTTTTTCACTATATCAGGTTTTTTTGTATATTTTCCATCTCTATATTATTTTTACATATTTATTTATTTTTTGTCTTTTTTCCGGGTGCAAGTGCCATTTTCTATTTTTATTGACGGGATGAGTGTTAAGGGGAACAAGAGAGAGGATAAGCAGACCTGCAGCATACTCATGACGGTATGGGGAAGCGATCTCACACAGCTACGTTCATGAGAGCCCTAGCCACAGGCACAAAACCAAATGGGGCTGAGTGCAGCAGTCTAACCGACTGCGCCACATAGCCATCCCCCTGTAGTTCACATCTAATCTAAAATGGTCTAAAAATATGCATAGTATATGATTTGAAGACCAAGAGTTAAATAGCCATTGTGCTGCCATCTTGAATGGAACATTGTGAATGGACATTGCCTCCACACATTTCTTTGTCCATCAGGCTCTTGCACAACAATATTAACCACACCACGCATAGGTCAAGGCTAAGGTCAAGGGTCGAGGACGGGAAGAAGAAATGCAATGGAGTGAAGTTACAAAATATGTCATATGAGTTTTGTCTTTCTTTCTCTTTGTTTTGTTTGTTGGTGGTTGTGATTAGACTTGTTTCTTGTGATTGATCCCTTAATCAAAATAAAATATATATATATATATATATATTTTTTAAAGTAATCCCTTACAGTTACAAGTCACTCATTAAAAATTGTAATTAATAAAGTAATCTTATTAGCACCTTTTAAATGTAAGCTAAGCAATTTCATTCCATTACGTTTAGATTTAGTTTTTCGGCGGGGGGAGGAGAAATCGCGACACAACTGACATTGTGTTGAGACCATAGCGCCATTACAATGCACTGTGGCCTGGCTGCTGCAGGGTCCCCAGCATTTTGTACCGATGCTCTGCTCCACGCGACACCCCCAAACAACAATAATCCAACACCGGCGGCCGCCCCTGCCAGCAGCAGCAGCAATGGCTAGGGGCGGCCGCGAACCCGACACTGTTCAGGACCCAGGGACACTGCAAAGAACAGAACGAAGTTCCAAAAAGGCCGCAGACTCCCTAGCCATGCTCCAGCCGCAAGCCCGCGACCCGGTAACTTAGCTTCAATGCTAATAACAACAACGCTGCTAATATGATGTATCGTTCAACTCTTGCCAACTGTTTTGGTAAATGAAATACAACATATGGCTGTGCAAATATTCCCAATACACATTAAAATGTGCTGATCATTTTAATATGTGAAATACAACATTAATAGTTTTAATTAAAAGTTGAAACCGGTTGAGATCATGGCTGCATATTAAATTAATTGAAATGAGTAGAACCATTGAAATATAACGTTAGATTACATACCATGTTATTTTAATGCTTGGTGATGTTAGAGTAGTAACTATTAATCATAAAATAGACATGCTGTCATGAGCCGCTCGTCCACGGGCGGCACCCAGGCGCCAGGTTCGTCCGTGGACCGCACCAGCACAGGTGCTGCCACAAAATTGTTAGTATGGACTCAAGTCAACATCCTATCGAGGGCGCTCAATTTTCTGAACCTAACTTTGCCACCCAAGTAGTGTCGCAATTTCAGACTTTAAATTTACGATTGGATAATCTGATTCAGCGCCAAAATGAGAATGGTGGTAGAGAACAGATACGTTTACATCCTGTTCCCCATTTTTCTGGCGAACCCAAGTTAGGAGCTGGGTTTATCGCTCAGTGTGAGGTCGCGTTCAGATTACAACCAGCTAAATTTCCTTCTTCTGCGGCACGAGTGTCGTTTCGGCTCTGAAAGGCAAAGCTCTTGACTGGTTCTTAGGAATTACCACGGAATCCCCTCAACTCCTGGACGATTACTGTGGTTTTAGGGAGCTCTTTTTGGACGTGTTCGGTCGTGCTCAGGGGTTAACCGACTCAGTTATCGAACTGAGTCATTTTAAACAGGGTAACCTATCCGTTGAGGAGTACGCCATCGATTTCCATGTACTTGCATCTAGGTGCAACTTGCCCGAACATGCTAAACTGGGTTTTTTTACAACGGGCTAAGACCAAAAATTCAAGAACTGCTAGAAAATCAACATCCTTCTACTCTAGTTGAAATGATTGACTTAGCCACTCGGGTGGAGCATCGCCACGTATTTAACATTGGTTATCAACAACGCACGGCGGACCGGGGGACCGCCGTCCCAAAACAGAGAGACCTAGTACAGAGCCTATGGAGGTCGACCGCTTATGGCGACCTAGACCAGCGCCCCGCATTCACTGCTTGATGTGTGGCAAAGTGGGTCACTGGGCCAAGAATTGTTTGGTGACTTTAAACTCCAAAACTCACTAGAACGGGAGATACTAGTGGGTAAGACATCCGGGGCAGAGGGCAAGGCTTCCCCAACAACTCCCTATCTGCG
>OMKY01088257.1:0-11677 GCA_900302395.1 Bregmaceros cantori | reverse complement strand
ATTTATATATCTTTTCCCACGTGTAGGAAGTGAAACACGAAAGATGATTCCGCCTGGAATGTTTCTTAATTTGTTGATGGCTTGGCAGGCTATATCTTTAACATGCAAAGATTAATAATTGTTCATAAAAAAAGAGAACACAGAAAAGAAACCAGTTTCTCTTGATTCTAATTAGGATTTCATTCTGACTCTTAAAATATGGTGCTTTTAATACATTTCTATATTTTTACCTCTCCAAAACTGAAGGACCCACGATAGGTCGAGTCGAGTGCGCGTGAGACCTGTGTTGGTTAAAGGGCAGAGATGGCAAGTAACAAAGTACAAATGCTTAAGTACTGTACTTACGTAGTTTTTCATGTATCTGTAATTTTAGAAGTAGTTTTTTTCCTCATTTTTACTTGTATTGAGTAGTTTTTTAACAAAATATCTGTACTTCCACTCCTTACTTTTCCGAAAACAGGCTCGTTACTTTTTTGCGCACCGATGGTAGGGAGGTGGTCGGGATATGCTTCGTCTGAATGAGCCAGTAGGAGGCGGTAAAGCCATCAGATGTTAATTTCAATGTTCAGCAGTGGGATTTATGAACCTTAAGTGAAGTAAGTTAGGCTAGGCTTTTAACTTTTTTTTCAAAATTCAAATATTGTAAAACTGTAAAATAAAAAAGCTGCAATTTATATACAAATTCCATTATTTACTTTGTACTTTACACTTTCAAAAATAGTTCTTGAGTACGTTTCTGCGCCTGTACTTTTTACACTACTCGAGTAGACATTTGGATCAGTACTTTGTAGTCGTACTCGAGCTGTTTTATCGCAAATGTATTTTACTGTTACTCAAGAAATTTGGTTACTTTTGCGATCTCTGGGTGGGGGCAGCGGGGTGTTACAACTAATGTCACCAAAAAACGGGACGAATCAAGCTCCGTGTGGCGAGAGGTGTGAATTCATTAGAAAAACAATGGCTACTTAATTCTTCTTTTTTTCTGCGTGGTGCGCAGCTCATATCAAACGATTTATCACCTGACATCGTTATATATTTAGGGTGGATTACCCTAAAGTTGCCTAAGGTGGAACAGTGAAATGTAGTGTTGAACATGTTAGACCCATTACCATAGTTTGCTTTTACCATAGTTTCACTGACATTCATTTGTTTATGGCGAAGCCAGAGCCACATTTGGAGAGGTCCACTTTAGGATAATCCATCCTACATTGATTTCATTCATTAATCCTCACGACGTATGGCACTTTATAAGCCCCAAACTTCTCAGGTTCGCTCATTGACAGATCAAACTCTTATTTAAATTTTAATCATTAACGTCTCACGATGTAAAGTTAGTGATGCGTGCATGCATTTCCATTATTATTTAATTCCTTCCATTCTATGTTTTGGTATTTTAAAAAATGGTGATGGGTAAATGTCATAGAAAAGAAGTCGTGTTGGGGGTTCTGCTGTTCTCAGCATCACAATAGTTTATTAAATCCAGAAGGGAAAATGACAAGTATCTATCTACCTTGTGGGCTAAGTGAGTGCAATTCTTGCAATTTATCAAATGTTATTGTGTAGGAGTCAATAGTTCTGTAGACTGCACGATTGCGTTATTACCCAATTCTAACTAGCATATTGAATATTGAACCAAGCATACCCAACTTGTAGTCTATAAATTAATTCACTCTGTATACCCCTTTTATTCACTCATTCATTACGTAAAAGTGTGAGAATATATTTTTAAATTGCATTCAGCTTATCAATGGACCTCCCAATCGTTTGTAACTATGCACGTTCAAAAAGCACAACACAATACGATGTATATTTTACGCATTCAGTTTATTTATGTAGTGGCAAATCTGTCATGCAACAACATTCAAGTACGTTCAACATTTGGTTTAGATCCCATTCCGCAAAATATATTATTACATATCTTATTTACATTGTTCAAACATTCTTTACATAAATATAACAAAGCAATAACGCGCTGCATCTTCATTCGACAAATGTTCGTGGTCCAACGTCTCAATGATAAGACAACTGTGGAAACTGTTGGTTAAACAATGATGTCGACAATACAGTGGCCCTTGGATCCTGTAGACGTGGCCCTGATGGGGTGAGGCAACTGGACGCGTTCGGTGTAGGGTACAAACTCCTGCCGTTTCCAGCAGCCGCCGAAGGCTGGCGCTGTGCGTGGTATGGCTTGCTCATGATGCTGTCGATACTGAATGAACACGGAGCAGCGGGCTGCTTGCGCGGCTCCGCGTCGGGCGTCACGGTGCCAAACGAGCCCTTGTAGTCTCTAGTCGGGTCTGCGCAGCCGAGTTTGCCGTTAGCACCAAGCCCCCCTGCAGTACCAGCGTGGTGGTAAGGAAAGCCATGCGCGGCGTACTGATACATCGACATGTCGGGGAGGTACCGAGGAGCCGATAGATCATACTGCATGGGGACCGAGGGAAGAGAGGGGGTTATTTGCGCGGCGACACAGTAAGGCTGTCCGTACGACGGGCGGTACATATTGGAGTAGAAGCCCTCCATCAGCTTCCCGAACTCGGGGTGGTTCCTCTTGAAGCGCTTCCTCCGGCGGAGAAAACTGCCGTTGTCAAACATGTCCTCGGAGGCTGGGTCCAGCGACCAATAGTTTCCCTTGCCCGGATTCCCGGGCTCCCGTGGGATCTTGATGAAACAGTCGTTGAGCGA
This sequence comes from Bregmaceros cantori, assembly GCA_900302395.1. Lineage (NCBI taxonomy): Eukaryota > Metazoa > Chordata > Actinopteri > Gadiformes > Bregmacerotidae > Bregmaceros > Bregmaceros cantori. Next base: position 8,992 of record OMKY01088257.1, on the reverse strand, counting down.
CAAGTTGTGACGGATGGAGTTCTGCCAGGCAGGGAACTTGTCTTTGTAGTACGGGAACTTGTTGCTGATGAAGTCACAAATGCCGCTTAGGGTGAGCTTCTTCTGCGGGTGTTGCAGAATGGCCATGGTGATGAGAGCGATGTAGGAATATGGAGGCTTCACGGAGCTGCTTGGCGATCTCCGACAGCCTTCGTCCGAAGAAGACGCCGAGAAACTGATCTCACTCTCTCCACTCGAGTCGGACTCTGAGCCTTCAAACTCGGCACAAGAGCTGGAGTCAGCGGCTCGGTACAGCCTGGCGTGCTCTGGACGTGGTTCGTCGTCTCCGACGATATCAATCTCGTCTTCTTCCATCACCCTTGGCGACGCGCCGACAAACTCACTGGAGAGCGTCATGCTCAAGCGGGCGTGAGGCGCGTTGTGCGCAAAAAAACTGCACAACAGAGAAGATTGTGTGTTTAAACGGCTAGTCGTGCGTAAAAGTGGCGAACGCTAAACTGGGCGACTGGTGGGTTAAACTCCAATGCATGCGTAAAAGCGCGGAATCGTGGCCGGTACGAAGCCCGTAAAAGTCATAAGCAGGCAGTGCGCTTGACAGAGCTCACGAGTGAGTCCTGTCCTCAACAAGTGTGTCTTGCTCAGGAGGAGTTGGTGGTTTTTATACAGCGAGGAGCTGCTCGCCCCCCCAGGACGCAGCCCCATTCACCGGAGCCTATCAGAGGGGACCCACACCACAGGGGGTGCGGGCAACAAAATGTGTGCGGCTGTGCATGCGGCTTACTTTAACAAAAAGTAATGACTTGCGAATGAGTAGATTGTAAAATATTTACGATATTGTACACGCTCTGGACAACATCAACAATTACAACAACGGCATAATTGAAATCAAACTGCACTGGCGATCCTCATGTTGTCATTAATATCTTTTCGCAGGGTCGACGCAATTTGTAACAAACAGCGCGATTGACATTTTCAGCGTCGGGCTGAAAAATACACATTAACGCACACGCAATACGCATTACAAATCACTGTGCTTATTCTATGCCAACGCCACTTTATACGCCGCTTTTCTTTCGTGTTGACCGTGTTCATTATCTGTTGATCTTCAGAGAGTTATTTCATGCCCAACTAAAATTCTATATGTGTGTACTGCTGTCATGTATATGCAACATGGCGAATTAATCTTGAATCTTGAATGAGTGCGTTTATTAAGTTAGTAAATGCATGTAGTCAAATTCCTTATACTTTTCCTGCGCAGCAATGTCTTTGTCATGGCCAACGACATGCAAATTCGGACAGTAAACGATATCCGCTTTGAACGTGAATACATTTCCTGTAACCCCAGTTTATTTAAGCCTCCCCATGGTTTGTATGTTTGTGGCGCAGGCGCTCCGCCACGCCCATCTGAAGCACAACTGAAGACCCCTCGCGTCCCGCGGTTTTGGTTTGGTTTGCCCCCCCCTGGGGCGCCTGCGGGTGGGCTGACCGTGAATATGGCCGTGGTGGAGAGGATATACCCCGCGGACCTGCCGAGAAAAAGCAGGGCCCCCATAGTGGCCCCTAACGAGGCGATCAGCATCAGAATGGAGGAGGAAACGGCGCAGCACGAATTTATGGGCGGATGAATCGCGCCATACCACGCAGATACGTGTGAGAATGCAAGAATTCCCAGCTAGATGCACGGCCGCGCATCTCAATTGCAAATGTAGCCACCAGTGCAATTGAAATACATCAACTAACTAAATACGTATGATACATATTGGTGAACAACACCTGACCTTTTCCAATACAGGCCCTAAACTATAAGTATAAGTAACTCAAATGCGTACCTAATTAGCTGTTGAATGTACCTTGCACTGAGATTAAAAATAACATAATCGACCTTTTGAAATATTTCATATTGTTTGCAAATTATACATGTCAAGTGGCATTTCAACAAAATATTTAGTATTCTATTTTTCAAGGCGTTTTTAATATCTGCTGAATATAATGATGATTCATCTTAGTAACCCCTATTAATTCACTTTTAAAATAGTGATCCAGCTTTACTCCTTTCAAGAGGGGTGGCAGATTGCTTTTTTGTATATGTGACTCTGGTGACATTATATACATCATACACAATAAATCATTAAATGTATACATGGGTAAATAATCCGGCAGACAAAATTTCACTACATATCCTTCAACTCATCCGTCCCCTGAATCAACTGCACTTGATTACACAGCTAAGCAGGAATGAATGCAATACACACAATTGTTACTATTCTGAATGTGTTTTTATTCCACTTAATTCAAAGTTATTTCATTCAGCCCCATGCATCGGAAGGGCAAAAAAAAAAAGAGGGTCATTAACAACTCAATGAACTGCCCACATGAACGGCCCCTGCACGGGCGGCTCATGTATATATGCAAATTCCACAGATCGGTGCTTCTCGCATCAATTTCACTGTGGTGTCGAGAACTTGAGAGAACGCTTAAGAATCGGCTCCAACACGTACGTGTCCCTGTGTGAATCTACAAGTGTGGCGTGTATGACTTTACTCACACATACGGTCATTATCCGAAGCGGAGTATACAGGTCAAACTATAATTGTGTTGTATTATCACTGAGGTGCAAATGCACCGGCCGTCACATGCCGATCACATGCTAATGTGTGTAAAGACGACTCGCAGCACACATAACCGCATATGTCGACTCAACAGATTTTTATATAGCGCCAAACTCGCTTGATTTTGTTTTTAGATTTTAGTTTAAGAAATATAGCAGCTGTTTACTTAACTACCGTTCAACCTTGATTGCCGAAATGTGGACAGTCATTTGGGATTGGCTACAGAACTCCTTTAACGGCGGAGTGGAGAGAAGAAAGACAATCAATCTCGATCTCACCCTCGTTGAAAAAATACCTATCGTTATCGTTAATTCATTTTGATTAGTTAACAGAACTCCTTTAACGGAGGACTGGAGAAAAGAGGAGATTAAGGTTTTCTATCAATCAACCTCAATCTCGCATATGGCGGAAAAATGATTCTGGCCGAATCATTAGGTCCACTGGACGAAAGCGGGAATCGTGTTTGGACAAGTAATTTTACCAACCTGACGCTAGAGGCAGACCCAACATGAGTTCCAGTTTAATCTACGGCTGTGTCCGAAATTGCTCCCTATCCCCTACTCCCCACCTCCCATATAGTGCACTCAAAAGCAACGGGCGAGATTTCGGACACTTGAGTCGGCGCCATCAAAATTATTATAAAATACAATTATATAAAATATAATTATACAATTCAAATTCAATCTTACATTTATAAGTATTGGCCGTGGTCGGTCAGTGTTTACTTCCGCTGCACCATTTTTTTAAAGTTTAGGTCTTGCAATGCATTGTGGGTTATATTGCTGCGTCTAGGGTACATCCGATGCTCACTACTTTTTGCGGTGCATTGTGGGATACTTTCAGTGCACTATATAGGGTACATGGAGAATTATGACAGGATTAGGAGCGATTCCAAACACAGCCTACGAGTCAGGTGGGGTGCTACCAATTACACCGTTGTGTTGGAATAAGCGCGTTTCAGGAGGTGTTCAAGCGCGCAAATTACCAAATAATACAAATGTCAAGATGTATCATGAATGATTTTGCTTTGTTCATATGCTACTAAGCCAGGAGAGAAGGCTAATGAAACGAAGGAGAAACTGTTTTGTGTGAGTGTGCATATTCTGCAATAAATAGATACTATAGAGATCTGTTATAATGTAATTCACTCAGTGCTTTAGATAGATCGTAGTCGTGTTGTCCAAAAACGTCCCGGGTGTACATTGTAGAGCAGCGTTGTTATACATGTGTGTACTTCGGCCGTACAAAGTGTGTGTCCAACTTGCGCCCAAATCAAGTTTTCAGTGGGTGGGCTGCTCTCATGTCTGCTCCTTCCGGATTGTCGATGTGAACTGCTGCAGAAGAATATCTTTGTCCAAATTTTGTCCTGCAACCGAGATAAGACACAAAGACAGTGATTACATTCATGAATATTGTCTATGTAGACATATGTGTATGTGAGGTAGAGTGAACTAAAATGTTTTAAAACTCTCAAGTGATGAGCAGAGATGGCAAGTAACGAAGTACAAATACTTAAGTAGTTTTTTCATGTATATGTACTTTTAGAAGTACATATACTTTTTTTCTGATGACTTGTTACTAGTACTGAGTAGATTTTTAACAAAAATATCTGTACTTCTACTCCTTACTTTTCCCAAAACAGGCTTGTTACTTTTTTGCGCAGCGATGGTAGGTGGTAGGGATGTTTATGGTGTGAATGAGCCAGCAGGGGGCGGTAATGCCAACAGATGTTAATTTCAATGTTTGGCAGTGGGATTTATGAACCTTAAGTGAAGTGAGTTAGGCTAGGTTTTTAACAATTTATTCAAACATTCAAACATTGTAAAACTGGCATTGGGAAAAAAAAAGTGCAATTTATATAAAATTTTATTTTTTACTTCATACTTTATACGTTAAAAAATACTTCTGAGTACATTTTTACTCTATTCGAGTAGACATTTGGATCAGTACTTCATCTCAAGTTGTTTTCTCACAAATGTATTTTACTCTTACTCAAGTAAGAAATACTTGAGTAAGAGTAAAAGAGTACTTTTGCCATCTCTGGGGATACGCATAAAAACTCCACAATAAATGGACAACAGGGGAATCAATATGTGCTTCCAAACTACCATCAATTATTTACAATAGCTTTTTGTAGAGCTGCAAACGATTAATCGATGATAATAGATTAATTCAATAATCTGCAATTAATTTGATAAACGATTAGATCGGCAACACTTAATCATGGCATCTTTCGGGGCATTCTCTGCTCTGTTTAATATAAATTTTTCCTCTTAAAGTTATTTTTTTCATTCTTTATTAAGAGAGATAGTTGCTGTGTCCGAAATCACCCCCTATCCCCTATATAGTGCACTATATGGGGAGCACGCCATTTTGTAGAGGTGTCAGAATTCTCCATGTACCCTATATAGTGCACGGCGAGAGTAAATAGCGACCGACCACGGCAAATAGTTATACATTTAAGTACTTCTGACTTTTTGTGATGATTGTTGAATTTTATAATTATATTATTTTAGAATTATATTTTATAATCATTGACATGCCGATTCTATTGTCCGAAATGTCGGCTGTTGCTGTTGTGTGCACTATATAGGGGGTAGGGAGTAGGGGATAGCGAGCAATTTCGGACACAGCCAGTGACAGGATTAAATAGGACACTGGGAGAAAGAGTCGGGGGGAGACGTTGCAGAAAAGCCGGAGAGGGCATTAGAACCCGCGGCTCTGCTCAACCTATGCCCTACGCTCTATAACCACTCTGCCACCGCGCCCCCCATATATTTTCTTTCCTAATGCGCCAACTGTTCCGGAACAGAAACGGAATATTATGAAATCCACAAAACCGGTTAAAAACGTTTTTTTCTGTTCTCTATATATTTTAACATTTCCTATTTCCGTCCATGCAGCTGGGGCTCCATCTTGTGGACAGACGAGGAAGCGAATGTAACGCCGTTAATTCAGTTGCTTCGGAGTTTGAAAGTTCACCAGAAATATTTTGTGATTTTTTTTGAGGGGCACCCAGAGACTAAATGAAACATATTAACTGCTACTGTACATTTCCTAGTACCGCCCCCTACTGACTTGGCTTGCTGTTGTATGTACTTTACGTTACGGCACTGAATGATTTACAAATTAAGCACCGTCAGTAACGTGTGTATGTGTCCAGATCATAGACTATATATAAAGAATATAAAGTAGACGCAGCGTGCATGACGTCATCCCATTGCTTTCATCAAGCGTTTTTGTGCCCGCCGACTGCGCGCTACCCGTATATCCGGTACCAGGAGAGATAGAGGGAGCTATACAGTATATGAGAGAGAGACACACCCCACATGCGACTTCTTCCAGTGGTACTGTCCGCTAGGCGCGCCAACAACAGAGTCAGAATGAATGGGATCCTATGGGAGCTGAAATTAAAAGATATTAACGCCCATAGGCTCCGTGCTTTTGGTAGTCAACTCCGCCCACTTGACTAGCAATAGCACATGGAAGTCGGCACGCCGGCTGAAGCGATATGCGACGTCCATATTTATGTACAGTCCATGGTCCAGATGCTTTTTTTGCCATCTGTGTTAACAGGTAAAGATCCGTAATGTGTGCACGTGTGTGTCCAGATGATGTTATGTACCGATAAACACCATCCTGTTGCTCCTGGCCTGGTTGGCCCACAGCTGTGGCATGTCGTTGAGCTCATACAGCTCATGGACCCCCTGCAGCATCACCTGATGTCCTCTACCTGCCAGGGACACGATGCCCTGCATGGAAACAGACACTTTATAGCCCCCCCAATTCACACTCAAAGGAAGCACTAAAGAGTCATCCACTAACATCCTTTATGTATAGACAGTGATCAATGGATCCAACATCTGGAACCCACATCGTACCATAAGGGGCAGCATGCAACAAAGACATGTGTTAGCATTAGGGGTGCTACTATTGGTCGCTTAAGGTGACTACCGGTAATCGATTGTAAAATTAATCAACAACTAATCTAATAATTGATAATCGGCAAAGAATTTAACCATTGTTTTTGCAGTTTTGTGCTGATATTCCCCCATTTATCAACACAATTTGATATTAATTCATAATTTCTGAAAAGATGAAACATAATTGATGAAAAAAATATGAAGAAACTATGAAAATATTACGGTATAAATCACATGTAATGAGTTTGTGTCACAAGCAGGGCTTGAAAACGAAAATATGTTCCGCCACCAAAATAACCGGTTCGGAACGCAAAAATTTGGTTCGTTCTTAAAGTTCCTTATATTGTGTTTAGAGTTTAGATATAATTTATACAGAATATATTTGGTGGACTTTCAAACTTTTACTTTTCAGGTTAATAATCCTTCCGATTTTGCGCACTGCAGTGGCCCAGTCTGTTAAGAGTGAGTGCACTACGAAGCACACATGCGCCATGATGTTGCGGAGAATTGTGGGTTCGTGCCCCTCACTGACAGATCTGCAACATGTCTCCTCCCCCTTCTTCACCGCTTTTCCAGCTAATTCTGAATAAAGCTTAAAATGGTACAAACGGGCCGCAAAAAATACATACAGAAATAATTAAGATTTCAAGGGAAAAAATGAATCGATTAATCGCCAGTAAAAATGGCCGATTAATCGATGATCAAAATAATCGTTAGTGACAGCTCTAATGCACACGTACCAGCGCACACACACGAATGTGTGTGCGCGCACACACACACACACACAAGTTGTGTCACTACAAAAGACATGACAAGGTGGCGAGAAAGAGAAACAGGGGGCCGCAGGGGTGGGATATCATAAAGCACTGTTGTCTCCATCACAGACCTTTAAGCGAATGACTGTCATGGGAAGCCCCTCTTTGTTGTGCAGCAGCTTCTCCCAGAGGAGATTCTGTGAGACACACACACACACACACACAACTTGAAAGACGCCCACTGTGTCCAAAATCTTTCCCTATCCCCCAGTCCCTATATAGCGCTTACTTATAGTCAGAGATAGGCAACAACGCATTACATTTACTCAGTTTTTGTGTGTACTTTTTTACAAAGCTAAAACTGTTTAGATATCGGTTCTTCAAAATATTTGGTGGATCTTCAAATTAGGCATGTCAATGATTAATTGATAATCGATAACAAATCAATACATTCTCTTACCAAACAATCAATCGAGAATTTGTATCACAATACATTTCATCCATATATGGACGAGGCACCAACTAAGAAAACTCAAGTCATCCCAATTGGGAAATAACTATTTTCCACACTATAAGGTGCACCTAAAAGGCATACACTATCATAAAATAACAAGGTGCGCCTTATAATCCAGTGTGCCTTATATGCGGCTATTTACTTGTTGTGCTCATTTATGGAATCGGGCAATTTGTCGCATATAAGGCCCGTGCACTGAGCGTTATGCATTAAACACGGTATGTACACATTCACACACCAAGGCGCTCATCTACCAATCAAAAAAATCGCATATGCCATGCTGAAATGTTTAATGGTTCTGTACTGTCTGTCTCATAGACTGTATATAAAAATGGACACTGATTCGTTTTGATGTCCGTGCCTACTTCTGGGTTGGTATAGGGCCTCAGGGGAAAACCAAGCCCTATGGGAATCCCAATTCAAATATTCTAATCTTAGCAACCTGTTTTAACCTATTTAAAGATCTTTCGTAATTGTTTTTTTTAATGTATATTGGCAGGATAATTATCGGTTAATTGTGTGAGGGGGGTCATCATTTCACAAACGCGTCCGATTTGGCGTTACAATTTTGTATTTCAGGATCCCATTCATTCTGACTCTGTTGTTGGCTACCCTAGCGGACAGTACCACGGGAAGAAGTTGTGTGTCTCTCTCTCATATACTGTATAGCTCGATCTCTCCTTGTCCCGGAAATACGTGTACTTTCAACAATGGCAGCGCGCAGTTGGCGGCACAACCCAAGTTCGTTCACAGCAACGGGATGGCGTCTACTTTATATACTGTCTATGGTCTGTCTCAAAATAAAATTCATTCATTCAATCATTCATTCAGGCAGTCACGTCACCTGAATGAAGAGGTTTAGAGCGTCCTCACAGAGGTCTCCAGCCACTTCGAACGTCACGGTCAGCATGCTCTGTCAGGAGGAGGCAAGCCGCGTAATTAGCATGATTAGCACAGTAGCACATGCTGCAAGCAAGGTGGTAGTGTCACTAATGTCGTTGTTCCAGTTGCGTGATTAACCCCGGGCTAGGCTAACCTTTTGACCTGCAGAACCGCAATGGTTAGTGGTATGAAATGATCATGTGATTCAAGATTCAAGATGTCACCCCCCCCCCCCCCCATATAGTGCACTTACTTATAATGCACTCAACAGCAACGGCCGAGATTTCGGACACTGGAGTTGGCGCCGTC
>OMKY01088256.1:0-10723 GCA_900302395.1 Bregmaceros cantori | reverse complement strand
CCCTGTGGCCGCTTCTCCGTTGCGCGCGCCTGGTGCAGGCGTGTGGGGCGGCTCTGGTAGGGCGTCGCGTGGGGCTGGCCGCTGGTGTTTGCAAGGCTCCGGTGGCAGGCGGCTTGTGTGCGGCCGTTGCACGCGCGGAGCAGTTTCCTGTTTGGTCAAGTCGCTTGTATATTGTGCATGGCCTTCGCAGTCGCTTGCGCCACATATTAGTCCGCATATTAGTCCCACCGGCGAGCAGCTGATGAATGCGGATGATTTCATGCATTCTGCCAACAGAACACCCCTTCCCTGGGGTGTATGCGTATGTCTTCAAAATGGGTAATCTAGCCATAGTAACGAGTATCGAGTAACGTATCTCTCTAGAAAAATATAATTTGGACGTTATAGCGCCAGTCAAGGGGAACTAACACATTAGATTACAAAGTTGCTAAAAAAGTCATCCGTTAGTAATCCGTCCGTTATTATAACGGATTACACCCAACTCTGGTGAAAGATCACATCCCAGATGGGAAGGTTTCTCGGGAGACTTATGTTTGTGTGGATGTTTGTGTGGATCACCCAAGAAGAAGAAGACGGCCCTCAGTCTTGTACCAAGGCATTAAACATATATAAAATGAAACCGACTTCTAGCCTATGCACACACCAGACGATAAACCGCCATGATGTCTGCATATACACTAATCTTTATGTAGGGACCATTGAACACAAATTTCTAGGTTTCCGCAAGCACAACAGACAATAGTACACCAATATTAATAAGCAATCACTTCTATGTGCTTACAAATTAATTTAATTAAATACATGTACAAGATAGGGTAAAATATCATTCTACTTACCCTTTACGTTATCCATTCATATGAATTTCATTTTGAAGTATGTTGAAAGGATTAAAAATGATACAGAGTAAAGATTTCTTACATAGTTGTATTACCTAAAGGCTTGCTGTAATGCACATGTACAGTACACGTGCTCGGGGGGACGTCGTGTGTCCATATTTGGTAACGATGTAGTCTGGAGAGGACCGCTTGACATAATGTACACAGATTCTTGTGCTATATCGAGCCCGTCTCTACCCCTCTATCCCTCCCTCTCTTCTGTGGATATACTGGACGATCAAAAAGACTCAGCCATCGCCCGATACAACACGCTTGTTCGAGTACCTGAAATATTATATGACCAAATTATATAGGAATTGTAATGAATCATTTTTAATAACTAGATAAATACGAGCACCGAAGACATGTTGTTGCCTCCTTTTTGATTTGACCTTCCTATGAATAAAGAAACCGGGGAAAACCTGGCCGTGGTGGTCTTTAAACAAACCTAGGTCAAGATTTAAAAATATGATGTCAAAGAAATGTTACAAAAAGGTTAAATGGATAACGGCCCAGAGAAGACAAACACTGGGCCGTGCTAGGAGGCCATTGCGTGGCGTTGCATCAGGAGCTACAGTTGGTTGGTGGCAGATGGAGCCCACAGCGTCAGGGTCCCAGGGAAACACAGCCTGCTGTGCTGTCGTGCTGCCGGCGCTCTGATCTGGTCAAGCACAACATGTTTGGCTCGCTGATGATGGAGAGACTCCCCCTCGTTCAGGCCAGTAGGTCCATTTCTCATCTCCACGCCCCCCACCCCCCGAAACACCCTCACATTTTAACCTCTGGCCCCCGCTTTCTCTCATCTCAAGTATGTTTCACACTAGTAATATTTCACACTAACACTGTCACTCAAATGAGCAAATGGTGGAAAAACAAATAAAAAGATTAAATATTTCAATGCAGACAGTTAAAAGACATTAACACACACACACACTCACACATATATATATATATATATATATATATATATATATATATATATATTATATATGTGTGTGTGTGTGTAAATTCTGTCTGACAGCCTGTAGGAAATCAATAATGACTCCAAATCACCATTCCATTCCAGTGGAGGGTGCTGTGGGTCCTGAGGAGCAGCCACTTCCTGCTTGTCTATAAAGTTTAGCTTAGCTCAGCTTAGCATGGCCATTTGCCCTTCACCCATAGACTGTATATCAAGTAGAAGCAGCGTGCGTGACGTCATCCCATTGTCGTGACTTTTGAAACCCCAGCACAGATTGATATATAGACATTGCCAGATTGAGAAAGTAAGTAGCCGGTTAGCCAAGCATGCAAAGTGGGTGTTGGCTGACGAACACGCCGCTTGACTCGGCAGCGCAGCTAAAGCCAGAGCGCCACTTTAGGCCTCACCGCCAGCCGGACAGTCTGCTTGGCTAGAACGCTAAGCGGATTTGGCGAGACTTAGTAGCTCGGCCCGTGGAGTTTGTTGGGGTTGTCATAATAAGTAACTACAATGATCACCTTATCTGAGTTATTTGGAGCAATATGTTCAAATCATTAGGCATAGTTTTCTACACAAGCACCTCTATATAGGGTAAAAATATAACCTGTTGAAATACGTACTCACAGATTGCATGAGCATGACTTCCCGGTGTACCACTGTGCTAACAATAGCATCTAACTATAAACATAGCCCTCAATCCCGCTGCCCAGAGCGCCCTGTCAACCACTAGTATTCAAAAAATTAATAACACCAAATCAGAATCAAAACAAAGGCATCAGTGAATTATTACACAATTAACTGGCAATTAAGACGGCAATATACATTGGCAATATACAATATACATAATACAATATAATACAAACAATATACATGGCAATTGATGTTTTAATAAATTAGGACAATTCTTTAAATAGGTTAAAACAGGCTGCTAAAAGTGGAATATTTGTATTGGAAATATTTGTATTGGACATTTTTTTTTTTACAGACTTCATGCCAGAGATAGTGTCCACCAACTCCCTCAGCTCTATTAAGTCCCGTATTCGTAGTTACATTAAATCAGCCACTATCCAACTCACAAGCAGATTGACTGACACTCAATGCTGCATTATTTGCAAAAAGACAAAGTACAGGGCTGCCAAGTTTTTACTCCCAGATTTACTCCCAAAACTCCCTACTCGCCAAATCTGATGTGGTCACTTTGACTCAAGGGCAGGAAGGGAATTAGCATACAGCCAACATTGCACATTAGTAAGCTGCTGCCAGTCCTTACAACCTACATCACAACACCAGGTTATATAACTATCATTCCTTAACTATTACTAAAACTACAATTAAACAAAGACGGACTAGTCTATAATGAGCTGTGCTGATCTGTGCTGGTCTGTCCTACTTTGTACTAACAATAATACAGATGTGTTATTTATTTTTTCTGTTTTGTTTTCTCCATTCCCTTTGATAGCCGAGGTTGAAAAAAAAAATTAAATAACCATTAAACAAGAAGTTTAATGGTTATTTAAAACAAGTAAAAAAAAAGAAGTCTGAATTAGAGCATGCGATTTATTGAGCTGTAAAAGAAGAATAAGACGCGAAATACTGAAGCAATGTCACTGCCCTTCTGAACAGAGGATGCGGCAGCTGCTGTTTGATATTCATGGTTTATTTCTAAATAGCAATCAAAGTGAAAAATGCACTTGCCTGTGAACAACAGCTGCTTTGGATTAGACACAAACAACCATAAATACACACATTACGCTACTAAGCCGATGCCTGATATGTTTAAAGAAACAATGATATTTTTTTTCCCTCATGGAAAACCAGGATACGGTGGTATTAGTGCGCCGCATCCACCTGAGTGGTGTTGCGGTTGAGACTCAGGTCAGCCTCAGCCAGACAGTAGAATTACCCACCATGGATCATTAGCTGCACTGCAGACCCTCGAGTGGGGGCGCGGGGCAGCCGGGGGTGCTTGGGGAGTTGGGGAGGGTTATCAAGGGCGTCTCACTGCTACGTGTAGCAGGGCCGGACGAACCCCTCTTCTGCCTTGGGAGATTGGGGTGAGGGAGGTGGTGCGGTGGTGGAGAGGTAATGGGCCGGTGGGGTGGTGACCTCGTCTCCGTGGACTCACAGCTATCGCGGTGTTCAAAGAATAATTACACCAACAACAAGCACAGTTTCCCCGTCAATGCTGTTGGCTCTGCTTCAAGTTCATTTCTGGGGAGTTGGCTGCGGGTGGGAGCTAGCAAGTTCACATATGAACTGTTAGTTGCAGGCCCAGCAGTTCTTTGGTTTTCAGGTATTTTCAGCTATTTCATTTTTTTTCTTCTTCTCTGAAGTACAACTAAAAGTACTCCCAAAAGTTAAATGTCCTGCTAGATTTTGGTCCCAGCTGGATTCTGTGAACAGGTATTGCCACTTATTAGCTGATTGACCTCATTAGGCTCAGCTGGCTTTGGGTATGGTTGGAACAAATCTGGAAAATTATGGATTTTAAGTCCAGACACTACACTACTTTCTTTTAGACAATAGTGATTTTCAGATGTCATGCACACAATTACTTGTTCACAATTACACAAAGACTACTTCCTTTCTTTGAAATTTCAAAATGTATGCAGCACATATTATACTGTATTGAGAAATAAACATAATGTATATTAAGTATACAGTATAGAGCTGGGCTTTGATTCAAATCTCAATAATCAATTTGATTCCAATTTTTTAGGTTTCAGAATCACAATTGTTTTATGCTCTCAGATTCCATCCGATTCGATCTGATTCCGACAAAATTTTCGATTCGATCCGGGGGTTAACGGTATTAAATATGAAAAATGCATTTGAAACGTTTCCTTCACTTCATAATTGTGTAGAGACGTGACATATTAAAACTTGTATTTTATCGATAAAGTATGGCAGTTACTGATGACTGGAAGACTGATGAAATGGTTAAGGGTCAATCAATCTACCTTCAAGAAAGATAAGGACAGGACAATAAACAGAGGACATCAGGTGACAAAACAGGTGACTATTTCTGCTACAGTGGATTCCTATTGGGGCACTAAGCAGTGCATTATTATCGTTGAAAACAATTAAGAATTCACCCAAAAGCTGTTCATAACAAAATCATTTTTATTTTAAAATTGCTCACACTTGATGAACTGAGAAGTACTGAAACTGGAAATATAAAATGTAAACATTGTGGGGTTTTTTTTAAAGTGCGAATTGTGAACACAACAAGATTTTAAATTTTTTTTTTTTTTTTTAAACGTAAACTGTAAAAGCACGGAATGCCATCTATATGAGCATGTTCCATTCTGTTCTAAAACCACACTCAAGATATTTTTCAATCAATGTAATAATGTTACATCAAATTGCCCTGGGCATAGAGGACATTCTAAAACACATTGTCACCACTGAATACTTTTTGGATAAGACAATATGACAGGTTGTATTTGGTCAGTGATCATGACAATATTTGCAGACTGTGGTCACCGCTGCCCTTAGACAATACACTGTCAATAAAAAGTATTCCGCTGCATGATTTCTCCTTTTAATTCTTTCATAAATAAAACCACAATCAATGTATTTTTTCTCTACAATGAGTAACAAAAAGTAACTGCTCTCAATGAATTAAAATGTATAATAGTATAAATACTCACCGCCTTTAAAGGGATAGACTTAATTCAGTTGACACCCAACTCATGAATGCTAATGGCTCCACAATTAGTGGAATGGAGTTCACCTGTGTGTCTTCAGTGGCTGCAGTATAAACCCAAGTGTGTTTGAAGGGGCCAGTGGCAGTTTCCTTGCAATGACCACACAATAAAGACAAAAAGAATACTTTAAGGGACTTGTTTATTTTATTTTTTTGAAAAGTTAAAGTCAGGGAATGGCTACAAAAAAGAATAGCAAGTCACTGGAGGCCGCTCCGGCATTGAGACTATCCTCCTTGGCGGGGGATATTCGCGCAAGATTCGGGGGTTAGCTGTCAACCCCGATTTTACGCCTCGGTTTCTCACCGACAGCAACGCCCGGATGAGCATGCCAGGAAGCGTCCACTGAATGTTTCCTGAAGTTCACTGAAATCCGTTATATAGCGATTTAAAAAATATGGGACCTGTGCAAACCTACCTTAGAACAGGCACAACTACATTTTAACATTAATGTTAATTAATGTGTTAATTGACATTACTCAATGATACAATCAATTTTTTCATGTTGACATGAAACTGTTTTGTTTATTGTAAAAATGTAGAATGCTTTGAATAGCATTTCATTTGAAAAAGCAATAAAAGGAGTAAACATCCACTGGGGGTGGCATTTGGGTATATAGGTAGATGCTCCCTAAGGGGAAAACCATTAAAGGTTTGAAATTCCTTAGCACATATTGTGAGAACCTTCAAAGTGTAAAGGTCTGGAGGACAACCCAGGACTTATGTTCAGAAAAGGTATGGGTCATTTAGGGGTTGGGGTAGTGGTTAAGGGGTAGGGGCTAAGATTAGGCGTTTACCCCTAGCTACTATGACTAAATGCCCCATAACTTTCTCTGAGCCTAGCGATTTTGGAACATAGGGTTTAAACCAGGGGAAGAGGGTGTTGATGATTAGAGCATCATTTCACTCAAACTTAGAATTGAAGAAATTATGAATTATTGGAATGAATGAAATTGTTGACTTAATTACTTTAGTTGTATTTCAAATATTTAAATGTGAAAGGATTACATTGTTTTGGATGCCTGATTTGAAGCTCTTTTTATTGTGTTTCACTCTCTTTTCTACCCTCCCGGGTTTCACATTGATTTTGATGTTTGACAAAATCTATGGAAAAGTTTCTCCATTCAGCTCAATCGTATGAATACATTATAAAAAATCCCACAGATGGTAGAGAAGACTGTTAAGTCCAGCTCCGTGTCTGAGGTGGATTTCAATCAACAGCTGGCGGAAGCGATTGGCCATAAGCTAAATCCAATAGGAAGTGTGTGTGCGGCCGACGGTAGACGGGGATGGAGTAATTTGACTTAGAAAAGTCTTCCTCCGCCTGTCTTTGTCAAGATGTGACGGTTTGATTTCAAGGAGTTCATGTAGCCCAATTAAATTGACAGGCATTTTCTATAGTTCAAGTCCCTTGATGGCTAGAATTTGAATTGAATCGTCATCATATTCTCTTTACATGGCATTTCCCTTTTTGTCGTGCAATGGCAATTGACTCTTGCTGTGCTGGTCAATTTATAATTTGTAATTCTCGTCAGAATCCTTTACTTGTAGCCGGGACGTTTTAGGGATACAATTTTATGCTGGAGTCTCCAATAAAAAACTGTTTACGAGCAGACAATTGTTAGCTCTATGATGCTACGGGTGTGTGTGTGTGTGTGTGTGTGTATATTAGAGGTGGGCATCAATTTATTTTTTAAATCTAGATACATTTCAAATTTAATCTAGATTAATGTTTTTTTTCCCACCCATTCGGGCTGTTTTTTTAAGCTTTATTATTAGGGTTAGCAGAAACAGTTGAAGATGAGGAGCAGACATGCGGGAAATATGTCAGTGGAGAGATTCAAACCAATTCACCATGCCATTGAGGCATGTGCGTGCTTTCCACCGCTCTGCCTAACCGACTGAGCTACTGGGCAGCACTACATCATCCAAATTATTAACATAAATTCAACAATCATCGCACAAAATCAAAAGCAGAGAGGCGTGGGTAACCCATTGAACCCCGCTCGTGATGGGGATTGCAATTGTTTGCCATGAATGAGGAATTCCCAGTAAGCACGAGACACAAGCTCGCAATGAAAGTCCCTGCCCCTTGTACACACCGCCCGTCGCTACTACCGATATGGATCGGTCCCGCGGGGGCCAAGAAGACAATCGAACTTGACTAGAGGAAGTAAAAGGCGTAATAAGGTTTCCGTAGGTGAACCTGCGGAAGGATCATTAACGTTGGTCAAACCCCATCGGACGGGAGGTGACACCCGTGCCAATCACAACAACCCAAGTCGTGGCGTACCGCCGCAGTCGGGCGCGGACCGTGGACCTCCCCTTCTCTGGCCGGTGTGTCGCCGTGCCGCCTGACGTCATGCGGCCTCAGAGTCAAGTGTGTTGGGAGCTGCATCCATGTTCGTTGTTGTGTAATCATTTAATTCACAGGAAAGAAAACTCCTTCTCGCCCTCTAGTGGTGTATTCAATTAGATATACGTCCATATACATATATCTACGTAAAAATGACCAGGCACTCCCAAACTTAAAATAGATTAACGGTGGCATTTTTAATAACGCCCGATAATGATTTTATATTGGCGCAATGCGTTAACGTGCCCGCCTATATAAAGCAGCAGTTCAAGTACTCTACTTAAGCTTAAAGTAAACCAAAAGTAGCACCTTCCTTGCCCTGGCGCTGAATGTAATCCTACACATGAACTGCTGGAAGTGTGTGACGGGCCTGATAGTGGTGTCCTTCTTCCCCTAATGCACGTGGGCTGACATGATTGATTTTTCGGTACAGAGCGCGGGTGTCTTAATGTCCTAATGCATTGCTCTGTCACAGAGACCACATTGGCAAGCTGCCCTTTGCACGGAGCGATCCTCCCCTCGATTGGACCAGACTCGGGGTAAATAAATAAAGTGGAGGCTGAGAACGGGGATGGACAGAGTGAGAGCAAAGGATGTGGGAAGAGAGAGGAGGAAGCGAGAGGAATAATGTCCCACGCCTCCACTAGGTAAAGGAATGTGCGGCGTAAGTGAATGCATCCACACGTTCGCAGGAAATAAAATGTGCAAAGACCCATCGTGGCTAATGGTCGGATAAGTTATTGATTTTTTTTGTTTTGTTTTTTGGGACACATTGCCATTTTTGACATGGACCTGAGCAGCTGTAAATCAATTCAATGAGCAAGATATATTGCAAGTAACATATTTTAGAAACAATCTAAATTATACTTCATTTGACCAAGCATGTATGCAAGCAGCGGGCAACCTAACATTTCTAAATGGCTATTTTCAGAAGAGTTCTGGGTCATTTAGGGATTAGGTTTAGGTTTTGCCCCATTTCAATCTAACCAGCATTTCTGCCATTTGGAGGTTGTTGGATCTCATCTGCAAAGCCTTTATGAAAGTGGCTTTCTTCCACATTCTGCTCTTTGCGGGGTTTAGCCACAAGTTGCTAATTTCATTTTCAAAGGACTCAAGGTCTGCCCCTTGAACTGGTAATTTACACCAGTCATCGTGTGCGTAGCAGCGCCTGTCGGAGAGAAGAGGGGTGAAGAGGCGAGTGAGGGACCAGCGGCAATCTTGGACAGGGGCTAGCAGAGCACAGATAATTTTCTCACCAGTTCTAAAACCAAGCTGCAGCCAAGTCTGTCAAGGCTTATGACAGACTCATACCAGACAGTGATGGATGAGAAGGGTGGAAAATGGGTAATGGCTGTGCAGAAAGTTATCAGAAGAAATATTTCAACTTTTTTTTAACAACTGAGGTACTCACTTTTGAGTCATGGGAAATCAATCTGAAGAGATTGGAACCAATGCTGTCTGAAGGAAGGGTCCTGATGGCAACGGAGAGTGCCCTGGCGATTTGCACACAGTCTCACAGTACTCTCAAACAGCAACAAAATATGTATAAACGCATTTATCGCCAGTCATTTGTTCCTCATCTGTCATTTTGAAAGCAAATGCAACTCGGGATTCTCGATTGGAGGCTCAAACTCCTGACGAACCTTTGACGTCACCAGTTGTTGTCCCGGTTGGTTTGTTTGTCCCAGTGTGGCAACATTTTGTTCATTTTTTTCTTGATCTTTTTTTCGTGTTATTTGGACGGTGCTAATTGAAACAGCCTGAAGTGGTCACTGAACTCGTTAGCTGATGGCCGGAGCGTGGTGTGCCTTGTTGGCAGAGGGCCATCACCACCCGGGGTCCGGGCCGAAGCCCGGTCCGCGACTGAGGGGGACGAAGGGGCGGGGACGGACACCGGCGAACACCAGCCTCCGCCCCGACCCGACGCACCACCCGGGATCCGGGCCGAAGCCGTGCACACACACACACACATCAACACACACAGCAAAGCAGCCCGTGTTGATAAGCACACACGCTGAGTCGGCTGTGCACACGTACATGCACGCATAGACATCCAGTGGATCGTGGTGTACACGCTCACACGCGGCGAATGTGAACTTGTCTCACCAAGTGAGACACCAAGTCCGCGCCCAACTTTTCCTCAAATTCGTCCATTTTCTCTATTCTATCTCTATTCTCCCTCTATTCTATTATGTTCTCTGTCGCTGTCCATACACACTGTGTGTTGTTGTCTCCTCTCGTCTCAAGCGAGAGAGATTTGCGGGCCTGCTTGCAAAACGGGGACCGCCCACTCTCCGTCTTGACCAATCACAGCCACCAGGTGAATTCGGTTAGTAGAAACCAGAGATACGGTCAGGAGGTGAGGTGGGGAGCGTCCCACCGACATGTACCGAGGCACATTGATGACGTGTTGTAGTTTTTTTAGCACAAAAAACTACACCACGGCGGTCTGCTCCCCACCCCACCGTGAAGTATGGCCGGGCCTTAACTGTGTCCATTAACACTTCTAGGCAGGGAAGGTGGCTTTTATTATTAGCAAGGGTTGGGAAACTGCTTATAAATCATAATATTTATTAAATTATAAATGTGTACATTTTTATATAAATAGGCTTCATGTTGTGTTTTCTAGATCAGCTATTTATTATATGTTTGTTATGTACATGCTTTGGCAGTATATGATGCTCATTACCATTCCAATAAAGCCATATTTGAATTTATTTGATTTTAATTGGTGTGTGTGTATGTGTGTGTATGTGTATTGGGGTGTGTGTGTGTGTGTGTGTCTGTTTGTGTGAATTGGAATGTGTGTGTTGTATTCAAGACC
>OMKY01088254.1:0-18510 GCA_900302395.1 Bregmaceros cantori | reverse complement strand
ACTACGATCTTGAGAGAGTTGTTTCATGCCCAACTAAAATTCCATGTGTGTGTACTGCTGCCTTGTATATGCAATATGGCGAATTAAAATTAATCTTGAATGTTGTTACTGACATTAAGAAGTAATCTGTTACTGGATTACTGATTGAAGCACGTAACAAGTTAGATTACTTCCCGTTACCGATAAAATAAAACCCAATTAAGAATAAGATTAATATTTCGATCCGCCCCAGGTGAACCGATGTGGACCAAGGGAGGCGGACAAAGGAACAAAGTCATGCAGCGAGGAGGGGGCACAATCATCATGCCTGACATTTTGAAATCATCCCACCCCTGTAGGCATGAAAGCTTGAAGTGCGTTATGTGGGACTCGGCTGGACTTGCTCTGCCAGATTCGCGTTTCTGCATTACCTGCGGCAGCGGAGAGAGTCCTTTTTCCAAATGGACCCTTGCTGCTATATTACCTTACTTGTACACATGAGACATATTTATTGATGTTTTTAGAGCTAATCCATCTGAATTGCATGTGAATAAAGAAAAATTCAGACATTCAATAAAGAATCAACCCTGTCGGATGGCTGGTGCTTGAGTACAGAAAAAAGCAGCAGAGCGCCCTGGACAATGTGGGGTTTGGAACGACCATGTGGGACAGAAAGAACCGAAAGTTCTGCACAAATGATTCGTATGTGACGGGTCCTTGTCTGATCTCTATCACTTGCACTTGTTGCTTTCTTTATCACTCCCATAGTCACATTATCAAGAGCACCACTAGAGTGCGCTCTAGGGCCATTTGTCCTGTGAAATGGAGAAATAAGCTATCATTCGCTATCATATTCATTTGTTTCATTTGATTTTACAGTTTCATTAAATGATCACAATGTATATTCATTTAATTAACACAATTAATGATTGCATCACTGATCGTCTAATTGGGGTAGATTAGGGTAGAGGTGTTACGATATCACCCCCCATTGTGATCATGAGCCATCATGTTTGTGACATTGTGACATTTTTGATAAATCGCTATATCTTCAAAATTGTCAAATTCGTCCAAAGACATTGTAATCATACCTCTTCTGGTGTGTTCAGATTTTTAGAACAGCAAACGATAAATAATAGAGGAAAACATACTAAAAACAGACATATTTCTGTGAATTACCTCCTGCGGCATAAGAACACGCACTGCCCAGCCAATTGTGCTGTGTAACGTCACTACTAAGCGCCCGACCCAACCAACGGTGCTGTTGAACAGCACTGGCGTCACCATAGCAACGGCAACTAGGAACTTGACTAGCAGGTGATTTGCTGACCTGTACAGACAACAGTCCTGTGTCCCCGTTGAACAACAACAAAGGCACTTCGTTGACATGACACAGATAACATGGCCATGCACAGCACGGACATAGTGTGTTTTACAGTATATGTATTCCCACAACTGCAAGCACAGATCGTTCAATAAAGTTGACGGCCGTGTGGGTCACTCGTGGCATGTGCCGTGCACATCATAAACATTACACAATCAATGCTGACCCTTTCACACCTGCTACATTCAGCATGTCGTGAAATGCAAAATTATTGGAATAGCATGACCGAACCCACTAAACACATTCTAGAGTAGACGTAACTTTGCTTTCTTTGTAACTATGTGTACTTTGTTATTTTACATTCACTGTCGTCTTTGTTGTTAACAAAGACGACAGTTCTACTTACTTACTTAATGTTCAATGGATGCTTCTTAATTCCCTTCTTTTTGACGAACACTTGTCATGAATAGTAATAATAAACATAACTATAGTTTGAGTTATTGTTGAGCATTCAATGTGAAGTGTTTACTGTCACGAACCGGCAGTGCTGGTTAAACAGGGTTTTATGAACAGAAACTAGTTTTACACTTCCGACTGTTATCAGAACAGATGGTGTCACAGACATGCAGACCATGCAGTATCGATTTCCTGACCCAATGATTTGAGTTTTTCCGATACTCAAGAATTCACCACGATGCGATTTGATTCGATTAATTGTTGTTGTTTTTTACCAGACAGGCTAGACAATGTTTCAAAAGTAAAATAAATCAATGAAAGCTGTAATATCGTTTTGCATTTTATTTGATAAACAGCAAATAAGAGAAAAAGCAGTGTTGTTCTCCACACACACACACACACACACACACACATATAACAGGCATACCAGAAGTGCACTCGGGACTGACAGGATAACAGGCAAAAACATAAGCAGGTAAAAAGGGCAGGGAACAAGAGCGGACTTTAGAGGAGAAGTGGAGTACAACACTCTACGATCTCTAGACAGTGTGAAACGACAATCATAATAATCACACATCCTGTGTGCGCATGAGGGCAACTGACCTAAGACAGAACCAGATCGGCCTCTAGAGGTGAATGGAATATCAACTGCCTGAGTAGGCCTAAGTAGGTGTCTGCCTAAGTAGGCAGACACATGTGCATATAACCATGGCAAGATACAACACATGTCTAGACACAAAGACAGACTGCCTATGCAAACTTGTCGATACTACAATTAACAAGCTAGCAAGACATGGCACGATTCAGAACATAACTTAAACTAGGACAGACTTTGCAGACTTGAAGATACTGCAATCAACAAGTTAGCAATACATGGCAGAGACACCCAGCAACCAACAGTGTGGCGGCTCATGATTCAATGATCCCACACAGACAAAAGACTGCCACTTCCTTATATAGTGTCTGCACATGATCTTAACCATACACAGATGCTGCCCCTTAGCAGCCAGCAAGCAGCAATCAGGGGCCAGGGCTCAGACCAGACAACACCACCCTCTAGTCAACGCCAGAGGTGGTACATGACAGTTTACACTTGAACGTGATTTTTGTAAAATCATAGTTCCCCTCCTGTGGATGTATAAAATAAAAGTTGGGGTTGCTGAAGCAACTACAAGCTACTCCTTGATGCCGCCTCTGCTCCCAGTTGACACTTTATATTCTCTATCATTCCCACTAGTCACTTTATGATCTCCATCACTCCCACTAGTCACTTTATGACCTATATTTTAATCCTTAGGTTTTATCTTACTTTCGAGTGTTTTATGTGTCTAGGGATTGGGACACTACTGAACTTGTCACTGCTCCATCAACTTTTGCCGGCAATGCTGCTACGCCATTGATCGTCGCCTCTGCTGGCAGGCTATGTAAACAGGTGTGACAGCAGCTAATCAGACAAACATTGCGATGCCTTCGTTGACCATCATGTCAGTTCCTATTCTGGATTCGTAAAACCTGCTGCCATTGTCGTGCCGAAAGCGGATCAACGCTCTGGTCTCTCGACTAACAATACATTGTTATGCGTCTAATCGCTGATCTGTTGTCATTCATGCAAATGTGAATATATCCATTGAATGCATGTTAATACGTTCACAAATTCAGAGTTAGATGTGCGTTGTAGTAGCTGTATGTACATGCTAACGTTGTCAAAGAAAAGACAACACGCTAATGTAGCATTTGAATAGCCGACACATTTATCGTCGTTATTTATATATGAAAGCCCTGGCAATAACCGATTAGCTGTCATGGACGGCACAGGCAGACAGGTACCCGGGTCACAATAGTAACAAATTATATGCACATCAGAGCAGGCAGACTCAAACCCAACATTTAGAGAGTTAAACTTTCCGACTGGTATCAAAACAGATCTAGCTTCAGAATGAGAAGGTCACAAGTCGCCTGTCTCATCTGAGATTCTTTATGTATCAACGGACTGTAAAACGACTAACGAATAGGAACTAGATGGAGAGAACAGAAGTGAGTGATACACACGCAGGCAGGGAAGCAGTCCAGACCTTGAACAGAGCAACGTGTTTGGCATAATGCGCATCTGGCATAGATCGATAAAGAGACAGGTATCTGAAGTGATCAGTATTACTATCACAAGGACAGACCAATAAACAGACAGGGGTCCTAATCAGAACTTGACAAACTCAGGACAGAATACCATGGAGAAACATGGTATGACGGTGGGGATGTCGCCATGCTGAACAGGCGCGCTAACCTCCCAATATTATGCCGGCTGATGACAGCACACAAAACATCAAGCGTCACTAATGGCTGATAGACAGCCCAACACCGCCCTCTAGCGGAAACTGGAGGCGGCAGAACGAAACATTAGCGTTGTAATGTATCATATGGCGATAGATCTTGATCTATCTTATTGACTTGCAACAAGATCCAATGTGTAGACGTTGGCACTGATTGATGTGTTAAAGGGGAGGGGACATCAAAAATCATGTTTTAAAAGGGTTTATTCCGTTATTCTCAGCATAGGGGGTCATAGTAGAGCATTTTTTCTGTAATGTTCATTCATTAGGGTTATTGGAAACAGGTGAAGATGGGGGGTAGACATGCAGGAAATACGTCGGTGGTGGGATTCGAACCACCGCGCCATTAAGGCAGATGCATGCTTTCCAGTGCACTGCCTAACCGACTGAGCTACTGGGCAGCACCATAGTAGAGCATTTTAAACTGTATTCTGGGCGTTTTGTGGTTGCTTTACAATATTTGCATAATGTGGGCATTTTGAGGTCCTTCCAGAACTCTGTTTGTTTTGAAATCCCCCAATTAGTGATGCAGTGGTCTGGTACAATAAATAGTATGGTACTGAAATAATACAGTAAAGTATTAGCGTGGAACTGCGGCAAACAGTGTCAACCAATGACCAAAACTCCATGATATTGCATGTTGGGTGTATTTACATGGCATACAATGTAGAAATATTGCACGCGCATGTATGTACGTACACATCGTTGCGTTTGTCACACCAGAAAGGGCCGTTTGTCTGCGCCTTGCTACGGTCCTGTAATGGCACCCTGTAATGACTGAATCGGTGATCGAATCGGCCTCGTCGCTATATGTCCAACTGGGTCCCCGATCCAAAATTCATCGGGTGTCCTGTCCGGGAGCAGCAAAACACGGCTCCAATCGTTCAATGCCCCATCGCGCCTACCTCCTTCCTCCAACCCGCTCCCTCTTTTTATATCTCTCCTCATGGCTAACAGAGGCGGTGGTGGGTCAGCGTCGGATCAGATACCTCTGGCACGTGATATAGGGTGTGATTCACCAAAACGATTAAGCCCTCTAAAACCCTAGCCCCTAAGACCAAAGTACTAACCTAACACTAACTAACCCCTAAACTTAACCCTAAACTCCCATCTCATACTATTAAACTAACCATAATCGCTAACCTTAACCCTAGCCTCCTACTCCTAAATCTAAGCTAACCCTCGCAAAATGACCGGATCATCGCACAGCACATCAGAGGGCCTTAAAACGCAATAGGCATCTGATCCAACACCAATCGCCGGTGGTGATGGGGAGGGCGGGTCAGTTTGCAGACTTCACAAGCAAGGATCTTCTTCGGAAAAAAAAAGAAAGAAAAAAAAAATATTTTGGGGAACCACCTGTTCATAGTTCAAATGATGACCTATGAACGATGAATGAACAAATTCATTTTACAACGACAGAACTGAAATTGCAACTAGTTCATGTTGAAAGTCAACTTGCCCAACGCTGATAATAACTATATGACAAATAAAAATTATGTGAATAGGCAGCTTGAAATACATGTGGACAGGAATGCAGAGAAGGCCTGTCTGAGATGCAGTGGTGGTTGTGTGTTGAAGAAAGATTACCAGTGCTGGATTTCAAGAACACACAAAGCTTCTCGCTGTGTACCGCGTTCTTGAATTACAAAGCAGGGAAAAAAACAAAGAGAAGACTCAGACTACTGTAGATGTGGGAATATCCTGGTAATTATGAGTCTGGTATAAAGACTACTTAGTCCGGCTTAATCAGGAAAAATCCAACATAGATTTGTTCCAAACATTTCATTCATTTTTGGGACTGTATTAGATGACCATAACATTTCTGAGAGATGTTTTAATAGGGCTGTTGCATGTGACATCACGGCTCGGCAGACATTTTGCTGGTGTCACCTACGGTGAAGTATACGTATACGTGCGGTTAAGTGGTATATCTTACTCCTTCACGTCCATCATATAGGCGGAATACAATGGACATAGTTATGCTGCCATCTACTGGTTATTGATAGCATATTGCCATAGATAAATCAATAATAGAAGACTTAAACGGACGGTTGTCTGTATGTAAAAATACCATCATAATGTCTGCTGCCGTCACCGTGCAACAACCCTATTATCGCCATTAATTGGTTTGAGTGATTTCAGTCTGTGGAGATATTTTATTTCAATGCGATCTGCGAGAATGCTTATCCGTCGTGTGATGTGATTATGGAATGTTTCAAATTATGTTGCTTAGTTTTGCTGTCCAATGTACGCAATCAGGGCCATGTGGTTGGCTCAGCAGTCAACCACTTTAACCACAACACTACTGCTCCAGAACTAAAATGCATGTCTGATATATAGCGTATTAGCTTGAGGAAAAAAGTTTGCTGATAGATATTTCATGAATATAAATTCATCTAATTGTATAATTGATTTTGTAGAAATAATAAATAAGCGCTTGCATCAATTTTGTGTGCCCCAATATAACATTGGGTTTAGTGTCGTGGAAATCGGGCACAACAGCTCAGATTTAAATTTTGACGATTTGTAAAACAGTTGTTTATTATTAGTTAATCATTAGTTGCGATACTTTCATCAATTTTATACAGATTGGTCATAAACGCCATGAAACAAAAAACAAAGAGTGTTTAAGTGAAGGCCAACATTTAGATGAAATATTATGTTGTACTGTTTTTGTCTTTAATTGTAGATGCGCCTCGTTGCTAGTTATCTTTTTAAAACATTGGCTCACGTACGTTTAGTAAGAGGCAGAGTATTCTCTGCCTCACTCGAGCTTTTACACGACGGCCATAAAACGGCAGGCATACGACACATGCACACCAATTGCAGCGTGTGTCAATGCACGCGTAGGAATCGTACAGTCAGAAGTGAGGCTTAGCTGTATCTGCGCATGACACGCAGGCACCGTCGCTTTACTGTGACGTGATAGCTCCTGTGGTGCCTGTTAATAGCGCTCGGAATGAGAGACTTGGATGGCGAATGGCGCGATGGAATATACCATCACCATTGGGCTACGAAAGGCTGAACTTGCGCAACGGTACATGAGCGTCCGGTTCACTCCGGGCCTCGGGGTGAACACTGGAATCAACACAGAAGCGGTATGTGACTTAGTTTTTCTGTTTTTTCCACTCTGACACTGAGGATGAGGAGTTTACTGAGTTCAGTGATGGAGAGTAAAGCAATCAATAACAGTAATGCTTTGGTAAAAACCAAGCACACCATTCTTTTCACAAACGCCGTTGTTCCCGTGCACCGTTCAGAAATTGGTCTGTTCAATTAAACTAAATATTTAGTTCAGTAGATGACTGTGCCTTTTAGAGCGCCTTTCACGATCAATGCACATATCTCAAAATGCCCTCCTCTTAAGTAGCAGCTAATCAACAAAAAACATATGTTCATCTGTATGGATCAATGATAAGTCTATTGAAAGTGTGATGACATAATGAACATCATGTGTAGCAGCGAAATAAAATAATAATTATAACAATCACATGCTCTGACTTGACAGGCAGAATGAGGTCATGGCATTTGTATGCATCTCTCTCTCTCTCTCTCATCCTCTTCTCTCTCTCCCACTTCTCTCTCTCTCCCTCTTTATCCTTAGCACCCTCCCCCCCCACTCTTTCTCCTTTGCACCCTCTCTCACCCCTATCCTTTGCACACATGCTCTTTCTCTCTCTCCCACCCTCTCTATCCGTTGCACTTACTCTCCCGCTCTCTGTCATTTTTCCACAGTGTTAAAGTAGCTCGTACAGCTGTAAAAACACCAACGACTCTGCTGTGTAAAGAGTATGTGCTAGTCGATGTGCAGACACCCATGAATGATGTGTGTGTGTGTGTGTGTGTTTATGTGCACGTGTACATGTGTCGGTGCATGTTTGTGTGCTCATGTGTGTGTGCATGTATGAGTGCATGTCAGTCAGTCAGTCTTACGTAATCCACTGCTTTTCATATCACTTCCAATTTCAACCACATTCATTCCATAGCCTTAGTGGGGCAAGACATGGCGAGCATAGGTCACTGAGAGAGATAGAGAGAGAGAGTGTGAGAGAGAGGGAGAGAGAGAAAGGAGGGGGTGGGGGTTGTGGTGGTGGGTGGAGTGGGGGGGGGGCTAAGCTTTCCAGTCACCCATAAATCCCAAAATATTCACACACAGCTAGTTGGGGAATGATCTGCAGATGGGAGGCACACACTCACATGAAAAGGTAAATAAGATAAGATAATCATTTATTGTCTCTTCAGAAGAAAAATAAGTGAACGATGACGCAGCAATAGAGCAAAAAACACATTCCACACTGCACTGTTTCATGCATTTTTATCCGTATTTGAACGTTGAAGGGGTCTTGTGGCCGCCCCCAAACCTAACTTAGTGCTTTAACATACTGAATCTGGGACAAATCCATTTGTTCAAAAGTTATATTGTTATCTTGCTGCTGTGGCGGCGGGCCGCGCAAAATCATTACATCCCTGACACTCGTTTCGGGTACAATACACACTGATCACCTGTAGCCACACTGACTTGAACTTTGTAATGAATTACTTGAATAGAGGAAACTATGGAAACATATGTTTCCCACAATTGCATATTGCATTGTGGGATCTCAATCAATGAGCTGAGTGACCTTAATAACCTGATTAATTGATTACCGGATTACTTTATTAACAAACTATGAATCTACCAAACCTATTTCTCTCTCTCTCTCCTCCTCCTCTCTCTCTATCTCTCGCCTCCCTCTCTCCATGTCGCTATCTCTGTCCCAGGCTTTACTCATTTGTCCTGCTCTTGCTCTCTGTCCCTGTCATTACGCTCTCTCTCCGTCTCTCTCCTCAGCCTCCCTCTCTCCCTCTCCGTGTTCCGTGCTCGACTCATTTGTCTTGATCTTTCCCTCCCTCCGTCCTCTCTCACTCTCTCCATAACTGGAAAGAATGAGAGATTAATGAAGGTTGTTTTGATGGGACATTAATTTAAGTCTCGTGGTGTTGCGAGTCAGTTCGCGGTCCTCAGAGGTACAGCGATACCCCATGGTCTATTGTGCTTGCTGCCCCTACCATAGAAATGACTTCTTAATCTTGCATGGGTCTCTATTGAGTTTCCATTGAAACGCCACACCGTCGCGGTGGGTGGCGTGCCGCTCGCTCCCGTGGAAACCCAAGACTGGCCGGTGGCGGTCCTTCGATTATCTCCAAGGGACGTGGCGTCGCGCTCGGCGCACTGCGGTTGGCACAGCTCCGCCAGGAAGTGCCGTGTTGCGTTTGACGTGCTACGCTCTGACGGATCGGGAGAAAGCACTTGGGTTTCTGTCGTCAACTGAGCCTTTAGGGTGGCATAGACCTAAAGAACTAAATATTCATGCTCAAGTACTAGACTTTAAGGAAAAAAACACCACTGATAATTCATACTGATATATGATCTTAGCAAAGTCGATAGATACCAAACTTGCCTGCGTGCATGCACTGACTGTGACAGCATTTTGTTAGCATAGGGTGGATTGCCCTAATGTGGGCCACTGCCTAATGTGGGACACCTAAGCTCCAGAGGCTCTGGCTCCTCCCTAAACTAATGAATGCCAGTGAAACTATGGTAAAACGAACCATGGCAATGTGTCTAACATTAGGGTCAACTGTTCAACACTATATTTCACTGTTCCACCATGGGAAACTGACTGTCCCAGTTACTATTGTTATTGATAAAGTCATGTAAATGTATTCTTTGCATAATCATAGTTGCTAGAAAGTCTGAGTGATATGACTTGAATCTCTGAATGAATTATACTTTGTTGGTAAACCTTGATATAATAATTTGTTAATATCTGTTTTGCGCTCTGTATGTGCACAAATCTATAAAGGTCACTGTTAGCTGTTTCCTCTGATAGCTCCTGTCACATGCTTCTTTGTACCATTGTGTGTTCAACATATGATCACATGTGTGACATTAGGGTGACCTTAAGGAACATCATTGAGTTACCACAGGTATCTTTGTGGCATGAAACTATGATGAGAAACGTGGGATTGTCCATGTGTATTTCTTGTAAGTCAATAAATCGGCTGCTGGACAACTATTAGTACAGTACAGTACAGTTTTGAAGGATCCGGAGTACATGGCTCAGTGGCTCAGAAACGTACTCATTCCTTAAATCAAGATCAATAAAGTATGTAATGAACACAATGCCAATAACAGACCTGACAATGGAATTTCTAAAATAACTTATATTATAATATTTCAGGTGATAACAGGTGTCTACAATTCAGGTAGGAAGTTGATTGAACGCCAGAACTCCTAATGCATACTAGGGGATCAAATACTTATTTTCCTCAATGAAAAACAAATTAATTTAAATATATTCTTTAGATTTATTTTCTGGATTTTGAAGATTTCAGTGTGTAAACAGTTTCTTCATAGTAGATAATAGGTGTCAGTGGCACAAAATGACAATAAGTCTACCGTTAGTGCAAAAGAGGAAGGAGTAGAGAAAAGTGTGGATTCCAGTAATCCAATGTGTAAAAAAAAAAAAAAAAAAAGGCATGTTGGCCTCCATAGCCTTTCTGACAGATTCCAACAAGATAATATACAAAGACAAAGGTCTTTCCAAGCATGACTCTGATTGGCCTTATCGGCAGTAACTTTCATTCTCATGTTAACTACGATGGAGAGGTCAGGGATGGAGTTTGATCTAATCTGGACATGACAAGGACACGGTTAGGTCTAAACTGGATACGACAAGGAAGCGGTTAGGTTTAAACTGGATACGACAAGAAAAACAGTTAGGTCTAAACTAGACATGACAGGAATTAGGTCTAAATGGACTGGTAAAGAAACAAATATTGTTTCCATCATGGGAACAAATCTTTTTGATACATCATCATCATCATCATCAATCCCGCAGTCTGGCTGACCGTTGGGGCGCCATTGAAGACTTTGCAACAAGCTCTCTCCATCTCACTCTGTAAAGACTTTTTGATATACCAAACCTTGAATAAGAATTACATTTTAAAAAGAAAACACCATAAAAAGTGAATTTGTGTCATTCGTTCATACAATGAGAATAAACGTATATACAGACGGTTATTTTCAACCACTTTTTTTATACTATTTACAGTACTATAATTATTATATTCTTATTGCAAAAATCACTAGTGCAAACGTCTCAGTTTATACTTGTGGTGTGAAAAATCCAAGTAAAAAAAGTAATAATACATAATAACCAGAGATACAAGGTTTTTGAAAACCAGTCAGATGGTTCAAAAGTTACAGGCAGAAATGTATGTGCACTTATCTGCAAATTTGGCCCGTTGGTGGCGCTATAGAGTTGGGGCTGGCGACCAGGAAATGGCTGTGGGCAATGCCGATACTGACTAGCATTTTCCTACAGTGGGGAGAACAAATATTTGATAGAATACTATCAAATAGAATTGTGAGGAATGAGCCCAGAACTACACTGCAGGAACTGGTCAATGACCTGAATAGAGCTGGGACAACAGTCTCAAAGAAAACCATCAGTAACACACTATGCCGCCCAGGACTAAAATCCTGTAGTGCACACAAAGTGCCCTTGCTCAAGCCAACACATGTCAAGGCCCGTCTGAAGTTTGCAAATGACCATCTGGATGACCCAGAGGGGAATGGAAGAAGGTCATGTGGTCTGATGAAACATGGGTTTCATGGGTTAAATTCAACTCGTTGTGTTTGGAGGAAGAAGAATGAGGAGTACAACCCAATGAAAACCATCCCACCCCAGGCCATGTATCGTGAGATCTTGGCCAACAACCTCCTTGAAGATGGGTCGCAGCTGGGTCTTCCAGCATGACAACGACCAAAAACATACAGCCAGAGCAACTAAGGAGTGGCTCCGTGAGAAACATCTCAAACTTCTGCAGTGGCCTAGCCAGGCACCAGACCTGAATCCAATAGAAAATCCTTGGAGGGAGCTTAGAGTCTATGTGGCCCAGTGACATCCCAAAAACCTGAAGGCTCTCGGAGTGGGCCAACATCCCTGCTGCAATGTGTGTAAACCTGGTCATGAACCACAGGAAATGTCAGAGACGCGTGATCTTTGTATTGGCAAACAAAAAAGCAAAAAAGGTTTCTGTATCAAATATTAACCTCTGTTTTTATGATGTCTCAAATAATCATTTCATACAATAAAATGGAATATACAAATGTAAAAATAGCAAAATGTGATTTTCCGGATATTTGTTTTACATTCCATCACTCATAGTAGTAGAGTACCTGTGATGTACATTAAAGCCTTCTACAAGCTTTGCAAGAAGGAAAACCTGAAAAATCAGCAGTGTATCAAATCCTTGTTCTCCCCACAGTATGTAGGTGAATAATAATAATTATAAAACTAATAAACACTTCAGGTGCCTTCGCAGCTTTGCTGCTTGGCCGCTAGAAATAAAATCTCTGCTGCCCTGCAGATCAGTCGGTTAGGCACAGCGCTGCAAAGGACATGTATGCCTCAATGGCACAGAGTCATGGGTTCTATTTAGACCACCGTCAGATTTCCACATGTCCACATCCCCTCTTTCACTCCATGGCCCAATTTAATTCTGTATTATAAAGCTGATAATGCGTACATACATAGACACACACACACATACATACAATACATAAATACATATATCAGTGCGTCACATATATCAGTAGTGTCAATCGATTACAATGTTTAATCATGATTAATCATTAATGTCATACTTAATTCATTGCAATTAATAGCACATTTTATCATATCACTATTCCAAATGTATTTCCATTTTATCATATCACTATTCCAAATGTATTTCCAATCAGTTGCCTATAAGTCTAAAGCCTAGAATTCAGTGTATTGGGGAATAACAACATAAATCTAAGCCTATAAAACTCACATAATGACCAGTAGCATACACTCAAACATTACCTAAGCAATTAAAACAATAAAGTTAAAACAATAAAAGATGTGGAATTATTAATTTTCTCCGCAAGTTAAAAAAATGTCTATGATTCAAGTCATTTGAATCAATTGAATATCCAAAAGGGCAATTGCACCCATCTTCTTTCTGCCATTCTCTAAAAGGGATTATTAAAGCTATTAATACTGTACTTGATGTAGTTATGGAATTACATTATTAATGTGATTTAGGAATCACTTTTCCCACAGGCATTCATTATACATCATTCCCCCAAAACACTTGCAGTTGAAATTGATCAATTTGTTTGTCAAGGACACATTGGGTGAAAGTGACAACTTTAACAACTTAACGTTAACAACTTGGCATGCTAAGATAGTGGGACGTTTTGCGCCAACTGTCTTACCTTCCAGACCACGCAACGTGTCGGAATAGCCAATGGAACAGCACACGGAATGTCGGCACATTCCGCATGGACCAACAGACTGAGTGAAGTGGAGGTATGTGGTGCGGCCATTGGCCGGTGGCTGGAACCGCAGCTGCAAACCAAACCTGTCTTGTCCATTGTCTGCCTAATCTTGCGATACAGAAATGCCAGAATTTGTGTATGTTAGTCGGATAGTCCTGACGCAAAGGGAGCTTGTGTTTGAAAATATCCATGTGGACAAACTTCAACAGCTATTTGTAATAGCACCCCCGTCCTTTGGTACTGGTTTGCGCATTGGTGTTTGTCATGATCGAGCACACCAACGCTTCAAGCCAGCGTGAAGGTAACCTTACTGCTCTGAGTGCAGATTGTTGACTTGTCGTTCACCATGATGTCGACAAACTTGCAATAGCTGGAATTTTGGTTGTCCGGCACAGCATTTGCACCATTCATAAATCTCATTTTAAGAAGAAAACCACTCGTAGAGATTGTGTTTGACGTGTTGCGCCTTTTCCCGGGCAATATAATCGCAGGCGAGACACACCGGGTGAATGAACTCGTTCTCTGTGGATAGCAAGTGCGGCTTGACCGAGTACGAGTCCCGCCAGTCAAAGTATTGCATGTACGCGTCGTGGTCCTTGTCCAGTTTCAACAAATGTGCCGCCAGCGAGGCTGCGTCCGGAAAGTCCTCAACGTGGATGAATGCGCTGCCAGGCAGGAACTCCTCATAGTTTGCGCGTGGTGGCCCCAATACCACGGGCACAGTGCCGGCTACCAGAGGGCCGTTGACCTTCTCAGTGATGTAGTCTTTATGTATAGAGTTTTCGAATGCCAGATAGAATTTGCACCTGCTGATGGTTGGATAATACTGGTCAAAAGGCAGCTGGTGTCCGGTCACTTGACCAAAAAGGTCTACGTGGACAAACTCCTTCAGTTGCTGGTAGTAGTGCTGCCGTGTGTCGGTGCCCGTTGCTGGACTGGTGTTGGTCACGATCCAGCACACCAGCTTGTCTTTGGCAGGCAGCCTGAAGTTGCGCTTACTTCCCTGAGGGCGGATCGTTAGTTCGTTCCTCACCACGATGTCTGCGTCCCGCCGGTAGCTGGGATTGGGTTGAGAAATAGAGATTCAATCACTCTGTGGTCACTTTGGTGCACAAGTTAGAATAATTATTCTGAAAATTAATGAGTAATCACTTCAAACTAGGGTTGTGAATCTTTGAATTAATTAACAAGGTTAATTAAATATCCAGTGATTTAAAGCTCTTTTTGGGGCTGCATTCAGACCAAAAGCAGTATTTTTGGGTGGTGAAAACGTGACAAAGTGAAAAGCAATTTGAAACATTTACTATGGTCATACCGTCTGACACGAATGAATAAAATTGTACTGTTTTTTTAAAGACAGAATAAGGTTTTTAAATACCTCAACAGTTTTGGTTGTGGGCTGGAACCTTCTTCATGCAGTGGTGTCCAGTTGTCATGGACTTTGTTATCGCTAAAGTCAAAATGTCCAGGATACTACAGTTTCATTTCATTTTTCTTATTGAAAATTTTTTTTTTTAGATTATATTCTGTATAAACAAAAAGAAAAGAAAATTTACCAAATTGGGTCAGGGTAAATGTGATTACTATAAGCGGATTCCAGTGTATAATAATTTTCAATATTCATGAAAAGTGAAGATAAAAATCTGTTGAACAGTCCGATATCATTAGGACAACCTGAGTGTGAGGTTGAAGATGTTATCCAGTCCCAGGGTGCGAATGGTGTTAGTGGGCGACTCCACGTTGAACCAGATCCAGCGTTGGAAGGGCGGTCGCGGCCTCTTGGGCATGTTCCACCGGAGAAGTCCGATGTCCTTATGGTAGAAGATGACGGCATCAGCCATGTGGTACAGTGAACGACGGGCCGTCAGCGCGCAGCTGTTCACCTGGAAGTGGGTTTGGCAGGCCTGCAATGGAAGTCAACGATTAATACTCGACTCGAAAGAACATTTACATGGTTTCCAAAAGGACACCACCAGATAGCAAATAATTACTAGCAGAGGTGGACAGTATACCACATTTATAGACATTTTAGGTAGATCGGTATGGTCTGCATTTTTGGCCAGCACCATATTTTCATGGCTCCGCTACACATCTCCCAGTGTAGATGAGTGGAGATCTGCTGCCGTCTTGTGAGAATTTATTTTTATCAGCAATGGGGGAAAGACTTTGACCATTACCCACTACTGGGCGCTGAAAGTTGTTCTATGCGACATTATCTACAATCGAAACTGTAGCACACCGTGGCTAACATAAAAGTGTATCTGCAATGCATATGTTTACTTCACAGCAGGGGGCTTCCATTCTCTCCAGCCCTGAACATAAGTATTGAATAGTGCAGGGGTGCCAACCATTTGGAGACCAAGAGCCACATATCTGACTGTTACAGTGAAGAGCCCCATCACCCCACAGATAGGCTAACATAGGCACACAAACAATACCCATTCTTCTGACACACACACACCAGTTTCACTCTAACTTGTGGGGGGCCACACTCGCAAGAGGGGATCACCAAAATTTTAAGTGGGACATCATGCATGGCCAATCAACTCACCAAAAAACTAACAAACTTTTTAATTGTAAATGTATTTCATTCTTTTTCATATATATATATATATATATATATATATATATATATATATGTTTACCGCAAAGATATACCCCTAGGCTCGGGTGGCTTGTGTAGATGGACACGAGTCAGCCTTTTGTGTGATATCACACCAAGGCATCTGCTTCCTCTTCTCCCTTCTACTTTACTGTCTGTTGAGCAAGTTCAGAGTTTGCTGTCCAACAACATTTTCAACTTTGAAATTGAACCCTCTACACCAAGCACAACCCCTCTATATCGCCTGAAAATTAGCCAAGCTTTTGTCCCCTCCCTCAAGGCTACCTTGAAGTTCCACTCCATCCCAAGTGGCCAGAACCACAGTAGCAGGATGGGTTTGCCCGACGCCAGTTCTCCATCCTCATCGTAGGTGTACTGCCCAGAAGGACAGTTATGCTGGGGTGTGCGAGTGGCGTAGTAAAGGATTAACAAGCTGCCTAGGCCGAGGCAGCCAACGAACGCTGCCCATGATGGCCTCATCTGGAATGGAAGACAAAACAAATGACTGAGTATGCCACCAAACTATGGGCCGCCATTGTAAAGAATAAAACAGCATCACATTTCTTCAAAACTCATTCATCAGCTACAAAAACAAGATCTCTGGCACATGCATACTGCAAGTAGTCATATGGCCTCAGATGCATAAAATGGTCCAAAAAGTTGAGTCACGAAATCAAAACATTGCTGAACCACATCTTGCCATGAATAACAATTGCCACTCAGATCACAACCTAACAGACAAACGAATAACAATAAATCAGAAAATCTACAGTCATATCAAACACTCACAAACAAAATTCTGCCTTGAGGGATTAGGGGAAGGCAAAAGAGGCAGGGGGAGTCAACTCCGAACGATGGTGTGACAAATGAATGGTCAGGTCTCCTCCTACGAATCAGGATTTATGGATAGTTTCACAATCAGAATCACCTTTTTACTCCACGTTGCAATCAGGCTGTAGAACATGACATCATGGGTGGGCAGCGGCCACTATAACACCAGCGCGCTGTATGTTTACAGTCTCACTGCGTGCCCAGAGCGTATAGAGACATGGTTCGAGAGAGAAATTACTGTTAAAATGTGTAAAATATTAACCAAAAAAAAATGTAAAATCTGAGAAAGGATGTAGGATATACCTGCACACATTAGAAAAGGAGGCCAGGAAGAAATATTTAGAAAAGATAATCATTATAAACCAATTAGACCCCCATTCACCATTTACTGTCGGAAGATGGCAGCCTACACCCATGGGTGTATGTGTGTGTGTGTGTGTACATGTATGCAGTCGACTTGTAATTTTTAAACTTGATATGTGTACCACACTGTCCACACACAAGGTAGGTAAATAGGTCCATGACAGTGAGTGGCAGCAATAGATTATTGTCCTCACTCCATTCACTTGTTGATATTTGGAATCAATTTATAAATGTTTATCTTTTCTAAATATTTCTCTCTGGCTTTCTTTTCTAGCGAATCCCTCCGCCCAGCCGCAACATCACTGGTGCAAAAGCCCTATTGCAAGCAATATACTCATGGAATTTAGATTTGGACACAGTAGAGACACTCTGGTAATGACGATACTAATACATGACAAATAAAGTGATAAAAAGATATAAAATGGAAGGAATGAATAAGAGAATGGGCAGGGCCATAACACTGGGAATGGACACTGGCATTGGGAACAACATATAGTCAACATGTTTGAGTGAGGAGTGGGCCAAACAAGGAAACGATTAATCGGCAACGATTAATCGATTATCAAATTAGTTGGCGATTATTTCAATAATCGACTACATGTTTTACAATCATGTTTCAACAATAATTTAATCAACAAAAACTGTGGCATCCCAAATGGTGAGTAGTGAATGTGTGAGTAAGCAGGGCTGCCAGTCTTGACATGCAGAAATTGTGTAATGTTGACGTAAGCCTCGAGTCCACTCCCCGGTGCACATGACAGTGAGCCTCTTGCTGATCTATTAAAATAGGCCAGGGCCACTCCTCAGGGAACTTTTTGCTACCTTTTTTTCACTATTATTTTCTTTTGTCTTATCCCCTGGGACATCAAAATGTGATAGGGTCCACGTGCAACTCGGCCCCGTTTGACCTCAGGGCCCAAAAATGTCCTTTTTTGGAAAACAATTCTGGCGAAATTATCTAATTGCATAAATGACACTGTTGAAATGTCATACATGGTCAGAGATGTCTGAAATTGTGCATGCTGGATCCTGACACATGAACTTGAACTACAACAGAGATACCCTGTTGTAGTTCAAGGGTTGAGCCACGGATCCTCTTCACTTCAATTTCTCTTGCCTCATCAACTTTCTTGACTTCACTACTGAAACCACAGAGGCGACGGCTGATGCCTCAATGCCGATTAGTGTGTGCTTATCAAGTTCGCAACTGTCACCCACTCCGGCAAAGATCTGTATAAATTTGAGTTGTGATTCAGGATCTTCATTGGCT